>JAEANM010003028.1:0-23178 GCA_017656035.1 Myanophis thanlyinensis | reverse complement strand
TGTCTATTAAAACATTATCATATAAAATTTAAATTCAATTAAAATCAGTTAAAAATAATATTAAACAATTAAAAATAACAATTTAAAATAATTTAGTTTAAAATTAATTCAATTAAAATTAAAATTAAATTTAAATTAAAACCCCTAGGGTTACTTATTGGAGGCCACCAAGGATAACTGTGACCCTTTGCTCCCCCCTTCCCATAAATGTTTCCCATATCTACCTTATGTTAAGAGCAAAGCGATGTATGGCTTCTCCCTCCTATCCAAGAAAAATGTATCCTATCTCAAATCACCCAACTTATTTCACAGATCGGGCAGGCAACCGCACAGTTACTTTCCCGCCCATAACTGTTAAATGACTAATAATTTGCTGTACTTTCATGATACTGAAAAACTTCAGCCTGAAGTAAATTGTCTCACTCTGCATCACGATCAGTGGTGGAATCCCGCCAGTTTTGCTATCAGTTTGGTGTGTGTGCATGTGCGCCAACTGCGCTGCTGTGCAGCTGCTAACAACACAATTTACACTCACCAGAGGCAACCTGGATGACTAGGAAGGCTGTGGAGGCACGCCAAACAGCTGATCCACGCTGATTAAGGTAAGAAAAAAAACCAAGCTGCTATAGGACAGGAAAGGGCAGGGGCAGGTGGGCGGGGCCAAATTCAAATCACTGCTACCGGTTTGGGAAATCCAGTGTGACCAGGCTGCATTTCACCACTGATCACGACAGATCTTCAAGCAGCAGAGTGACAACAACTCCACTCTGACCACCCCTCAAATAGGTGACTCTCCCAACCCTTACCTTGTTCACATTTTGGAATGGCTCACAAAGGGGTGCAAATGCCCAATAGCATAACAACCACTTGTGTCTACAAGAAAGTCCAGAGAGAGCATCTATAGTATTTTATTGGGGTTGAAGACTCACTGGGAGGAAGAAAAATCGAACACCTATTTCACTGATGTGTCAAATTCTACCCCACCCCAACTATTAATTACTTTAAAGAAGATCTTTTCCTCTCTATGACGTTTTCAAATCGTATGCCATTTTGATTCTGGACTCACAAAGTCATGACTGTAATACAAACAAGGATTGTATGTTGAAATATCTGAATGTCTTTTTGACAGATATCAACATTTTGGAATCATATGTAAAGAACTATGGATACATCTGCCAGGGAAAAATTGCAAAGGTAATATTATTCGGCATTGGAAAGTCAGGATTATTTTTGACATAAGGACTTGGATTACAGATATATGTTCAATTTTCATGTATATATTGGCACTTCATTGATGCAATGGAAACACTACTGAATACAGTTTTGTACAGTCAAGGCTAATGGCTTATTTTAAAAATGGTTGAATAGTTATTATTTTTGGCAGGAAGCTGTGTCATATGGTATGTCATCTTTCCCTAGGCTGGTTTTTCTTTCCATTTCTTTTCTTTTTATGATAAATGAATGTAGTTATATGGTTGTACAAGTCAATTCTTAATATTTGTGCATTTCAAATATGTGATGTAAGTACATGGTATAATGTGCATTGTAAAAACTATGTTTTTTGTCTAAAAGCAAGGAAGGAATACAAAGGAATATAAAGGTTGCTGTGGGACTAAATCCAAGGATGCCCCAGAATTACTATGTTAATCTTGTTTTTGCTGTAACAGATGTCATGGCTACAATTTTTCATTAAGAATCCAGAAGGAAAAAATAAATCCTCAAAGTGCAATAATGATGATTTTGATTGGAATAATCCCCTGCAAGCCTTGAAATGATTTAAAAAGGGGGAAGAAATAAATCCTAAGAACTAGCAATTATGATTTCCACTCGAGTTATTTTGTTACTTGCGTTGTAGAGTTAGCATGTGCCACCAATTATAGTGAAAAATTAATAAAAAATTTGATTGATATTTTCAATGACAAAAAATAATCGGTATTCTCCTGCATGCCTAATTCTTACTTGGTGGTATAAGCCTCACAATGAAACATGTTATAATAGTGCAATTTTCCATCGTATACAAGCTTTAATGAATAACTTATATTCTAAGAGTCGACAAGAATGCTTTGTCTGTCATATTCTCTGTTGTCCTGCTACTTAGAATCTACAAACTCCTTCCCCTTAGTTCCTCTTATCCCAGAGGCTGTCAACATTTTGGGTGCCAGGGACCAGTTCCATAGAGGATGGTTGTTCCATGGATGGGGGGAGCATGGTTTCATGCGTTGTCTGGATCCCATGTGTATTTGGATGTGGCTTCATTCACTTCCGTGACCCAGTTCCTTGCAGGCTGTGGACCAGTGCCAAACCACAACCCAGGGGTTGGGGACCCCCGTCTTATCCTATGCAGCCTATGTGCTCCAAAAGAGGAATGAAAAAAAATTGTCACAGTATTCATCAGCATAGCAAAAGGAAACTAATTTCATGTTCAAAATTTATGTCTTATTGTCAATGGAAAAAATTAGCATTATATATGCTAAAGGTGTATTGTGTCTATGTCTGTGTGTGTTTGTAGAGACCCAGTTTGATGTAGTGATTAAAACTTCAGATTAGAAACCAGAAGAAGACGGTGACTTCTAGTCCCATTTTAGGCACAAAGCCAACTAGGTGATCTTGGGCCAATCACTCTCTCAACCCTAGGAAGGAAGCAATGGCAAATTACTTCTGAAAAACCTTGCTAACAAACTGCAGAAGCTTGTGCAGGTAGTCTCCAAGAATTGAAAATGATTGAACAGAAGAACATGCAATGCACTCGATAAATATCCAAGAATGTTTGCACTTGTATTCCTCCAAATATCTTGTTATTGAAAAACTGGCTAGAGAACGGAAAGCCAAAAACATCTGAAGGGCACAAGGTTACCAGTTGCTTATACTCAAGTGGGCAATATGTTGTAGGCATTTAGTGAATGTGAATGTGATTTAGTGAATTTAGAGAATGTGTGTGTATGTGATATTACTCTTAAATTTATTATTTGATATAGTTGCAACAACAGTAACTACCACTGTACGGAATTTTACAAAACAAGAGAATGGTACCAGCCATATACTATATTTAACCGGGAAAAAATAGAATTAAGGATTTCCTGTTTTGCAGGAAGTATATATATCTTCGTTTCTGACAACTTTTATGACTTCAGCAGTGGGTAATCTAACTTGGATGTTAAAAAGGCATTTACTGCTTTATAGCCAAAAAATTCACATAATTTGTAACTTCCTTGGGTTAGCTTTTCTGTCCCATATTAACAAAATGCATTCAGTAATTGATTGTGGCTAATCCTACTATTTTATGATGTTCAGCTTAATTTCAAACACCCATTTAATATTTTATAATTTAACGCAGTTCCATGTATGAGCCTACAACCCTTAAGATTTATCCCACATTAACCTATTGTGTTAAGTATTTAACTTCTTAACCCTTCTTGACATCTAAAAATAATTACTAATTAGTTATAATGCTTTAGTGGTCTTGCAATTGACAAAATATACACAAGGTATTATATGTAACATCTTTATTATGATTTGAACTATAATACCTTTCACTAAGGTATAATGAAAACTAAAATGACAAAAAATGTGAATATGTATAAACCAAACAACTGAGTATTGGTAACATTTGAATGATTATGAATAGCTTTTCAGATCACTTTACACCATGTTTATTAAAATAATATTTTACTAAACAAATTGCAGTGTCTGGGTTTGTACAGCATACAGCCAAATCCAGATAATCCTATTATGCCTTTCCACTTGGGTCTATATGCAAATTGACTCAGAAAATGAAGCAAATAAAAGAGCCAGTTTGTGTAGTAGTTAAGATGCTGGACTAGGAGCCAGACACAGCTTCTAGTTCACCATCAACAGAAGTTAATTGTTGACTTTGGGCCATCTTTCTCTCACACTTTCACTCTCTCAGCTCAACCTGCTTCAAATTAGATCAATTGGCAACGACAGCACTAGATTTATTACCTGGAGCTCCTGAATGAATAGTAGTGTAGGAAGTGACTAAACTGAGCCTGAGGGTGGGGTCAAGTGTATCATAAATTTGAAATCTCTACACTCCATAAGAGAACTAAGTCCAGCCCAATTTGAAATCATTGACTCTTATCTGGTGCCAATTTACTTTGACCCTTAATAGTTCAGATTCTTGTGTATGAGTACGGTAGCATGAAATAAACTTAACAGTTTAAACTTACCAGTAAAGGTAAACATCAAGTTATGACCATAATTGAATCCCAATTTTCTGTTGTTAAGTGAGTTTTGCCACATTTTACAACATGTCTTCCCACAGTTGTTAAGTGAATCATTGCAGTCGTTAAGTTAGTAACATGATTGTTAAGTGAATTTGACTTCCCAATTGACTTTGCTTGTTAAGTCACAAAAAGGGGATCACATAACCTTGAAACACTGCAACTGTCGTAAGTATGAATTAGTTACCAAGTATCCAAATTTTGATCATGTGACTATAAGGATGCTGAAAAGGTTGTAAGTGTGAAAATTGGTCTTAACTCACTTTTTTCAGTGCCATTATTTGAATAGGTCACTAAATGAACTGTTGTAAATCTAGGATTACCTGTACTTTTGAACTCTATTCTGGCTCCTGACTTCTTGCACCAGACAAGAAGGATAGAAATCTAATGAATGTTTAATATTCATGAAGGATTTCCTGGCATCATCATCACCCTGTATTTGCTATGAAGAATGGAAGCTTTTCAAATTTCAGGTCAAAGAAATATCAAGGAAATTCATACAATTATTTTTGGAAAATATGAGATAAGTACGTGTTTGATTAATTTTTTAATTTTTTTTATCAAATTTAGAGACCATCTTTTTCATTCACAAACTGACTCTGTTGTTTTATTGAAACAAAACTGATCACTAATACAACCTCCACACTGTGCACTATTTTAGTCAAATGCCCAAATTGATGCATTGAAAGAATGGATGAGAATGCAGAGCTCTGCCTATGAAAGAATGACACACACACACACACACACACGGAATTACTTCAGCAAGCAGCAACTGAACCCCATATTTTTCTCCTTCAATTCCACTCAGTTTCATTCAGTAAGTATGATGACCTCTTTAGCTGTTTTTAAATACATATATTTTGTGGGTTTCACTGGAAATATGTATTGAGCACAGCATTATCTCAGACTTGAGGCATAGCTTAATGCAAGGAATATTGGTTAATTCGCAGATTTTGTTGATTCGCTGAGATAAGCAATTGATAGAATATCCAGGAATTGAGCAGCAACTGTCCAGATGAAGTCAGAGGCATTGACACAAACTTGTAGTTTTAAATAAGTAAGTATATTTAACATTTATATTAAGACAAGATAGTCAAGAACATAGGAACATCATGAGGTAAATCAATCAGCATACAGAATACACTGAAGAAAAAAGGTGGGAAAAAAGGCGGGGGAAAAAGGGAAACTCCCCCTTTACACCCACAGCAACCAATCATAGCGTAGATTGCCTCATGCAGGAGCCAGCACTCTCCAAACAATCAACTACAGCTGTGTTCTGGCCCATTGTACACTTTATTGTTCCAGTTGCTAAACTAAATATATCCTAACATAGAAGATACAGGCTCTGCTTTGGGTTACCTTCCATCTTCTCCATGTCTTGCCATCCAGCTGTGTGGAATTACTAGAATCTTATCTTTGCCTACTACCTCGCGAGCGATCGAAAACACATTTCACTGCATTTCGTACTATGTATGTATATGTACAGTATGTGATGAATAAATTTGATTTGATTTGATTTATCACTCTAAGGCAGTATTTCTCAACCTTGACAACTTTAAGATGAGTGGACTTCAACTCCCAGAATTCTAGGAGTTGAAGTCCACCCATCTTAAAGTTGTCAAGGTTGAGAAACACTGCTCTAAGTTGCCATCACACAACGCTTTGTGACATTTTTCCCATTTGCTGAACTGGGGTGGGCGTGGCTTGTGTGTGACGCATCTGGCCCGTGGGCCGCCAGTTTGATACCCCTACTAAGGAGAAAGATGAAACGATTAATGAGGGAAAGTGCAGCACAAGTTAGAGTTGATTAATCTCTTACTTTCCCAGTAGTGTAAAAAAAAAAAGTGACTCTCCAATTGAAGTTTGGCTTTATCCATAAGGCATATTGCGATTGAGAAAGTATATGAACAGAGAAAGGGGGGAGTCATCAGAAAGGTAACAAAAGCTCTGTAAAATAATAATTACTAAATTAAGTACGTGATGCCAAAACAAAATTCAGTATTATGCTGTATACCATATAAATCTCCGAATTTCACATTAATTATAGCATGTTATGCCATATTATAATTACCTAGGAAAGAGGCCAGCCTTATTTGAGTAGAACAGTCTCTAAAAAATGCCAAGACAGTCAGCAAGACTAATGAGACTGTATGCAAATCATCTGTTGAATGTATTTTCATCAATCAGAGATGTCAAACCGGCGGTCTGTAGGCCGGATGCATCATGTGCAGGCCACGCCCTTGGCTCTGCAAAGGCAAAAAATATTGCAATATGTCACATGATGTCATGTGACCCGATCACCTGTGTCATAGATCAAATACCTTACTTCATACCTTGCTTCAAATACCTTACACTCATACCTTGCTTCATTTCAGGATCAGACTTCTATAACACACTCTACTTGGGGCTTCCCTTGAAGATCTGGAAGATACAAATGGTCTATACTACAGCAATGCATTCCTATTATTCAGTCTGCCCATATTATATTGCCATGGTAAATATATTATATTGCACTGGCTCCCATTACCTCCTGGGTGCATTTATAATGATGATTGTCATTTTCAAGATCTACATGACATGGGCCCAGGAAATTTGTGAGAACATCATCCCCTGGGGGTTTATGCTCATTCCACCAGGTTGGATAAAGTGGACATCCAGATCCAGTGGTGGGCTGCTGCATGGTCGCACCGGTTCTATTGAACTGGTAGTTACAACAATCAGTTGTCCCCGCCCACCCATCCTATCCTTTCCTTTATCCTTTTTTTTCTTTCTTGCTCACTTGAATCGCACGGCACAGCTATTTTTTGTGCCTCCACAGCCTTCCTATTCACTGGGCTTCCTCTGGTAAGTTGAATTTCTGCAGTTTTGAAGCTGTGTGGCAACGAACACACGCTCACTGAACTGGTTGTTAAACCAGTTGCAGCCCACCACTGTCCAGATCCCTTTTGTTAAATATTGTCAACTAGGGAGACTTACAATGTCTGCTTTTTCCACAACAGCTCCTTTCATCTAGAATATTCCTCCCCCCAAGATCCAGCAACCCCCCATTCCCCCAATTTTCTGGGAGTCAGTAAAGAGCTGGCCTTTCCCCTAAGCACAAATGTTATTAATGTCCAAAGAAAAAACCCAAATATATTTTGTCACATGTTGCTTTTTAAGTGGCATAATTTTTGATTCTGAAAAAGAAACCTAAAAGAATTAAGTCATTAATAGTCTTACACACCTTGTCTACTATCCTTCACTGTATAATCAACTTCTGAAACAAGAAAGCTAAAGGTATTTAGAATGTGATACAGAATACATAGCTAATGAATTGCATTACGACATTTCAGGCATAGTAATTATTATTAACTAATTAAATCTGTAATCATTTATGTGGCTGTATTACTTTTCCCTACAATAGAGTTAAAGAATGCAATTTGGAGGGAATGAATTCCTTTACCTTGGGCAATTCTTTTGTGTTCTCGAATACACTCAACCACAAAATAGTTGTATTTTAGCTCAGTATTGTGCAAATCCATAAACCATGTTTTTAATTTCTGATTCACTAACTTGAATTCCAAAATTTGGGTTGAATAAATCATGTTTAAGCCTGCTGGATGGATACAGTTCACATGGGACAAAATCCAGAATCACTGCATGATGTTAATTTGTTTTACTCTGCCAAAGAATTTTGCAGCAGGTAATAGTACCTGGACAACCTTGTGGTTGTATAGGAGGTAAGAGCATTGGGCCTGGTTAAATGGGAGATCTCCAAAGAATTCCAGAGCTGTAGAGTTGATAGAGAAATTGAAAAAAAAACCTGGAAAGAAAGTGGTGGCAAACCATTTTGCCCTACCAAGAAAACTGCCTGGATGGAGTCACTATTAAAGTCAACTCTACATCTTTGAGAATAAAATTCTTAGTCAGCCCTGCAGTGCAGCTAATTGGATTAACTCATTTTAGTTAGATAACAGTATGCAGTAGTTTTTTTCATGTATTCTTAATAAATACTTAAAGAACTATGTCTATGGGCTTTGACGCTTTAACTCCCCCTCCCTTCTTCCCATTCTCCTTGCATTTAGGGAAGAGGGATCCTGCGTCAGGTGCACAGTTGACTTTGTATTCAAGCAAATTTGAATATAAATTTCAGGACATATTGGGATCTAATAGGGAAATGGCATATGGATTGTACAAATATGAGGTCAGCCTCAGCTTATGAGAAATGTTAGATGAAGATTGGAACCACTGCTTGAATATTTTAACAAGACTTATTAAAATATCTCAAAAAACCAAAGTTTGACTTTAGCTGGAAAAACATATTGGATGTCCCAAAAATGTATTTTTTTTAAAGCGGCAACTGAACTTTGTTTTTCTTCAAAGAGGTTTCGCTTCTCATCCAAGAAGCTTCTTCAGTTCTGAACTGAAGAAGTTGCTTGGATGAGAAGCAAACAAAACAAAGAAAGTCCAGTTGCCTCTTGAAAAAACACCTTTGTGATAACCATGACCTGGATGACTGAGAATCTCTAGACTAAACATATTGGAGCGCCAGAATAACTCAGTTTTCAACTTAATTTCTAAAGTTGCTTCACAAAATACATGTTGCTATTGCAAAGCAGTGCTTAAGAGCCTCCAATTTTTGTTCTTCCCCAAACATAACTTAGAGAAATCAAAACCCACTAACATATGACAGTCTAAAATTGTATGAATGGAAACAATTTGGTCATATTTTGGGCACACATGTTACTATTACATGTAGACATCACAGAAAATACATGTTTCTCCCCTGAAAACTAATAGACTGTTTGGAAGGAAGTTATGTCAAGGGCTGGGAGAATCCATCTGTCCATCCATCAGCAGAATAATTCTCTAGAACGAAGTAGAATTAATCTAAAATTTGGTGTATTGAAGAAGAGCCACACAAAATAAAGACCAAGTCTGAAAGTGGGCTAAATATGCCTTTCTTTCAGGTGGAAAGAAATCTAGAAGAAATCCTCCTAAGGCACCCTATGGGCAAATCCATTGGGGAATATCTTAGGCAGTTTTGATTGTTCCATTCTTAAATTCCCCTCCTCCAGCTCATGTGACCTAGACAGGTGCTCCTGCTAAGGGTATGGAAAGAATTTCAGAAACTATGCATGTTTTGCCTAACTTCTTTTTGTAATCAATGCTTAGCTTTCAAGACTTCATGCCAGGAGTAGCAATAAAATTCAATACATCAGATATTGCAGCAAAGCATATTTAGAAACTACTTACCAGAGAAGCTCACATACATGAAATGACTAGAGAATTTACTGTATGTAGACAAGACAGAACTCATTTATGCACAGATCTGCCTATTACAGAACACAACAATCTTGGTCTAATACTTTCTTTCTCTGCTCTGGAGTTTAAATTCCAGGTCTTTTTGAGTCAATGGAAATATGGCTGTTTTGTTCCCGATCCTGAGTGGGAGACACAGTACTTGCTCAGCATTTACACAGCAGTTCTAGAAAGAGAACTGCTATTTTGTACTTCACAGGCTTGAAAACTTTTAGGCACTGCTTAGTTCATTGGTTTACAACAATTTGGCTTGCCTAGGATGCATTAAGGGAAGGGGAATTGTCTTGTAAAATCATAATATACTTAATGTACATAAATAATAAACTTCCTTTACTTTTTAAGTATTTATTATCTTGTGAAGTTGCATTACTAGTGGTTGGACACGCCTGACTTAATTAATTCATTTTGTCTTAAGAAAGACTATTGGTTTTAGCAACTAGTCTGTAATACAGGTAATTCTTGATTTATGAATGTAATTCTGGGCCCAATTAGAGTCATAAGTTGTTGCAGCTGTAATCAAGGCACCATGTGACTGGAACCGATTTTTCCAGATTTTTTGTAATGGTCATTAAGTGAATTTTCCCCAATTGATGGTATTTGTCAGGAAAAAAAATGCTGGAAACCCACAAAAAACACCACAAATTGCAATAATGTGGCTGAAGGACACTGCAAACAGACATAAGGGTGAGCTGATTGCCAACTGCTCAAAATGTGATCACGTGATTGGAAGATGAGGTTGCGATTGTCATAACTTTGGAAACAGTCTACATGTACAGGCCCATTCACCATTGGCTGTTTGCATGAGGTATGTATTCACTAGTAACCATGTTTATCTCAGCATTCTGGATTTACAGTGAAACATATAAGATCCTTTCCTACCTTTCAAAGGAAAATAATTCCTGCCTTGATAATTCTTTGGGAGATGCTGCCTACTTTCTTTTATTCAACTTCTTTTACTAAATCAACAGTCCCAAGGTGTTAGATTCTGCTGTCATCTTCACTCTCCCTACAAATACAATTATTAAACAGCAATATTTGAATGACAGAAGAAGAACATAATTACACATACTGGGGGCAATGATATTAACTACTTTCCGCTACTTTAGCATTCGTTAGAATTAAGTCAATACAGGATTTGTCCAGCTCCACACATTTTTTAGAGTGTACCCTTATCATATCACTGGTTCCAAATCCAAAGGATTATATACTTTTCCCCATGGATTGAGAATTCTTTACTTCAGAGATTGATGAGGAAGTTACCTGTACACTAGATGGCTTCTGCCAAACTGGCTGTCTATCAACACAATATTATTGTACAAAATATTTTTCCTGTTAGATGTCTTGTTATATTCATCACTTAAGGATGGCAATAAAAAGGATTACTAAATGGCATGGGGAAATAAATTACTACGAATATAATTTCAACATATTTAGCACATCATTTAAATGTCTCTTTTCCAATAATTTCACTGTTCCATCAAGATCTTGTTCAGACATTAATTATTTTCATGGCATTGTTTATTCCTGTTTTGAAAAGCACAGCAAAATATAAGGTGACATTTACAGTTATTCACACAATTATGTACATAATTCATTTGTATTTGACTAGTAACTGGTCACACAACATACCCACAATTTGGAAATTAACCAGATGACACACCATGCTATTAATCATACAGACTGGATTCACACCAAAGCTTGCGAATGACTAGTGTAGTTAGTGATTCAGGGCTGTGTGAAAAGACTCCTCAGAAAAATCAAGTGGACTGTGGTTGCAGTAAAGGTGGAAACTCACACTTGCAAGAAACTGAAAATACACAGATGAGTCCATCCTCAGGGATGAGTCAGTATACACATCACACTTACAAAGGAGTGTGTATGATCTATACAATCAAAATAGAGCTGGAAGGGACCTTTGAGGTCTTCTAGCCCAGTGGTCACCAACCAGTGGTCCGTGGAAACATTTTGGTGGTCCGCAGAAAAATTATTTGCATTTTTTATATCGCATTAAATCATGGGGTGGTCATTAGGCAGATCATATTAGTGGTCCACGAGATTTAAAATTATGAATTTAGTGGTCCCTGAAATCCAAAAGGTTGGGGACCCCTGTTCTAGCCCAACCCCCACTGCTCCAGCAGGAGACTATACCATTTCAGACAAAGGGCTGTCCAGTGTTGACCCCCACAACTTCTGGAGGCAAGCTGTTCCACTGGTTAATTGTTCTCACTGTTAGGAAGTTTCTCCTTAATCCCAGGTTGTTTCTCTCTTTGATTAGTCTCCATCCATAGTTTCTTGTCCCGCCTTCAGTTCCAGATGCTTTGGAAATTAAGTTGACCCCTCCTTTTTGTAGTAACCTCTCCAATACTGGAATATTGCTATCTTGTCCCCTCTAGTACAAAACATTTATCAACGCAAAACATGTAGGAGCACCGGCTTGAAGTTCAGGTGACACAGCACGCACCCCCCCACTCCACTCCACCCCCAGGTTTAGCTATCTCTAGGGTCCTTTCCAAGCTTTCTTACCTTTTGAAAAGGGAGCAGAGCCATGCCTTGGCATTGCCAGAGTACCAAGGCAAGGCCTCGGAGTACAAATACCCTTTCTCAAACACACACCAGGTTTTCCACCGACCCCCCCCCCCCCCCGCGCGCTCCGCCTGGTTCCGATCAGGACGCCCAACCTGCTGTGGACTTCGGAGGGGCGGGCGCTGCGTTGGATTCTCCCCCAGTGCGTGATTGTGGGAGGAGTGCTGGTTCGGCTTACCACCACCCGCCCCCACCACCCGCGTGTGCGTGATTAGAAGGCGAGGTGGCTCGCTCGGTCTCCCTTCCCTCCCCAAAACTAGGGCATTTCCGTGTGTGTCTGTGTCCGTGCGGGGCGGCTGCCTTGTGTATCCGCGCGTAGGTCACACTAATAGCCCCTTCAACGCTTCCGAGCTGCTTAGCTTGCAAGGAGAAAGCCCTGCAACAGCGGCGAGTTGTTGTACGATGTAAGGCGGGGAGGCTCCCCCCGCCCGCCTGCCTGCCTCTCGCTCGCTGCCTTTCCAATCCCTTTTCCCCGTCCCCTCCTCTCCTGGAGCCGCCCCGCTGCCGCCGCTCTCTTTACTCTTCCCTTTCCTTCCTTCCCTTCCCTCCCCGCCATGCCGGACCAGATCTCCGTGTCGGAATTCGTGTCCGAGACCAATGAGGATTACAAGGCGCCCACCGCCTCCAACTTCACCACCCGGATGGTTCAGTGCCGGAACACCGTGACGGCCATCGAGGAGGTGAGCGGGAGTCGCCAGCGGGGGCAGCCAGAGCCCAACCCTTGCTCAGCCCTGCCCCTCCGCCTGGCCTGCAAAAGGCGGCTCGCTCGCTTGCCCGGCCGCCCGCGGCAGCTCCGGGCTCGTCTGTGTGGGTCGGTCTGGACTCTGGGGGGTGGAGGAGCTGGCTGAAGATGGAGGAGCGGAGCCTCGAGCCGTGCCCGGGTTCTCCCCTCTTCCCTCTCTTTCAGACCTGCGTCTTTCTGGCACAAAGGGGGCTTGGTGCCCAGCTCAGCTCCCTTTGAAGCCTTTTTTTTTTGGGGGGGGGGGGAGAATTGTGCCCAGCTGGGAAGAAGCTTCTTGCGGCTTTTCTGCTGCTCCCCTTTTTTTTTGCCCGCCTTTTTGATATATTTTTTTTCCTTTTTTTTTTTTATAAATGATGCGGAATCCCTCTCTCTGGCGCTTCTTTCCTCTCAGCCTAATCCGTCTCGTTTTTACTAATCCCGCAGCTCCAATCCTGCTAATAAGGCTCCTGCCACAATGGCTGTGGGCTTCCCTCGGCCTTTCAGGGAGGGGGCGGTGTAAAACCACCTGTATTTGCACATCTTCCCCCCCCACCACACACCATTTCAACCTGTCTTCTGTTAATCATCGGGGGGTGGGGTGGGGGGGGAGAGAATACATGAGGTGGGGGAGAGAAGGCGCAAAGCTATCGGAGGCACCTTAACTGGTCCTGATAGATTGCAGCTTCTCTGCGGGAGAGGGCGGGAAGAGCCGCTGACGAAACAATTACTAGTCCATAGTTACTTTCCTTTCTTCGGTGTAGTTCTTGTGTTCTGGATAGGGAGGGATCACCATTGTGAGACTGAGGAGTTTGTGCAGCAGGATATACTTTAAAAAAAAATGGGGGTGCTCTAAGAGCCACCATGCTATGTCTGATACTTTTAGGAGGGAGCCCCACTGAACCGAGAGGGGGCTTATTTTTGAGCAGACATGTAAAGCAAACCTAAAGTTAAATGTTTCCAGAGTGTAGGGGCTTTACTGGTCCTCCATTCTTTTTAAGTGTTCATTCCTCTCTTATTATCTTTGAGTGGCATCCTTCCTTCAGGAATGGAAAGGCATCTATTTCTAAACAAAGGGCCTGAAGTCCCTGACCACTAACATCAGCTTTAGGGTTGATTTTTTTTTTTTTTAAACCAAAGCAACAACTGTTCTTTCAGGCTTCCCCTTTTGCTGACATCACAAAATCTACACCATTCCCCTCTTAGTAAACTGGGAGACCCTGGCTCTTGGTTTTAAGCCTTCTCTTCAGACAAAAGAAAAGTGGATATTGCATGCATGGTGTTTTTAAAGGCAGAGGGATTGGATTTAGGACTCTGCTTTTGTTCACACCAGCCTTCACAAAAAGTGTATTTGCTCTGATACAGGGTAGAAAATGTAAAATCTTTGCTGGGAATTCTTTGTGAGCCTGTGTCAGGATTAAAAAAAAAGTTTATTATTTTAAACATTATATGTAGGTTGCAAGTTTTTCCTTTACTGCTTGGATTAACACAGTACAATCTCCCCCCTCTGTTAATTTTGAAATTTATCCAACTATTATTGACAGTAGTTGTACCTCTTTGCTATAAATAAAGTATGAAGTTGTTTTGCATTTTTAAACTGAGTACTGGTCTCTTTCGACTTGCTTCATCAGTATTCATTATATTGTAAATTGATGTGTAATTTGTTATGGTGGGCTCATATACTTGTGCCTGGCATTTTAAAATAAACTCTAGATTGTGCACATGATATTTGTAGAATTACTGTTTACCTCTTCAGCTATAGTACCCTAATTAGTTCAACTTTTTTCAATGTGTATGTTGTTAAGATCTTAAGAAATACAAAGCAGTCTTTAGGAAAAGTTTGCCTCTGCCATTTAAAAATTAGCATGAGTTTTCAATCTCTAAGGCTGCAGTTAAACATAACTAGAAATTCCTTACACAAATCTGCATAGAATACAGTTGTTTTTAAGTAGACATGCATAGGTCTATATAGGCATTTAAGTAGATATGCTGGGAAGCAAGAGTTAGCAACTTGGTATTTGAAAGTCCCACCTCTCCCTACAGATATCCATTAACTCTTTCTCTCAGGTTGTCTGATTGAAAGTGAATAGATAGAAGATGGAAGAAATATTTGGAATGGCCAACATACTGTGTAGTCCATTTCCTGCTTAAGTTTTTGTAAACAAGCATGCCATTTCTTATGAATCCATGGAAGTTTCTAGTGAATATTGAAGCTCAGCGTTGGAGGACATCCAAAGATAATTTTTAAATAAACTTTTATATTTATGGCAGAATCTTTTCATGTATCAATTCCATAAATAACTCTTATGCTATTCGGTAGCATTTCCTGTATTCTGAATTTTTCACAGAACAATAGTGCTTTGATTTTAAAAGTTTATAGAATTTATGCTTATTTTTGAGAAGTGCTATCTGCCTGCCATTCTTTAACACATGACAAAGTTATATTTCTGCAAACTGTTCCTGTGTGTGCTACAAAAGTTTAAGGTACATTTTCTAAAATACTGTCTAAAACTGGAAATACAGGAATGATGCTTATAGGGAATCTTACAGTTGGATTAACTTCCATACCCCTACCAGCAATAGCTTCTTCATGGCTTAAACAATAAAGGATGAAAACATGAAGAGGTAGAGAAGAAATGCATTTGAATTACCACTTCAATCATGGAATTTCTTTTTTTAATCTTATGAGTCAGACATCGGGACATCCTGATTTGTGAATGAGCGTCATTCTCAGTTCTGGTGAGGTAAATGTGAATGCTTACTGTGGTTGTGATAGCTTAAAAATGCAAAAAAACTGTAATTATAAATGGGAAAGCAGATAATTTAAACAAGCAAGAAAGCAAGCAAAAATAAATATTGAAATATACTTGATTATCAACTGTTCTTCAAATATAGTACTGAAATCATCTTTGACATAATATAGGGTGATAATATTATCAATATTCCACTAATCTGCTAAGAATTGCTCACTAAGAATTATTCAGAGTATGCTAAATTTCATAAATTAGTATAGCAGTATTTGCTAGTATTGCTTTCTTTACAATGAAGGCCAGCGTTCTGAATTGTTTGTAAAGAAGTTCTGAAATGGTTTCATTAAACTATTTACATTAAAAATCAATCTACATTGCTATTATTTAAAAAGTAGTTCGGTCTCCCCCCCCCCCCGCCGCCATCTTTCTATGATACATATTAACATTTGCAGCATTTACAATGCTAATCCTCTTTAAAGAAAGTCTGGAAATATCAGACATGGCTGTCATTCTCCCAATTGCAAAAAGGAAGTGGTAATCTATTATCTGAACCTGATTCTGCATGATGTTTGTTTGTGTATTATGCTGTGCACAACTTGCCAGCCAGACTATCTCCACAGACTTTATTTAAAATAGTAATTAGACTGCACTATATGAGTCACTAAAATAATAGAAACTTTAGGTAATATGTCTGATGTCTGAAGATCTATTTTTTACAAGTGAGGATAATTCAAAGGGAGAGTTCATTGTGATAGTCCAAAAGATTTTTTTGTCTGTATTGAACACTGATGAACTCTATCAAATAGAATTTGATCTCCTATTTTAACTGCTTCAGTGTTAATAATTTGAGATGATTAAAAATGTTTTTGTTTCTTTTCTAAAATTGCTTCAGCCGCCGTTCTGCAATTAAGTGACTCTTATGATCTACTTACACAAAGAAGTAGTTTGACAAAAAATTTAGTATTAGTATTTACATGTTAGTATTATAAAAATATGCAAACAACAGCCATATAAATTTGATGAATAAAGGAAAATAATAGTAAAAACCTGTTGCTTTAATATCTTTCATATAAATTGATAATCATAAGATTTCATTATTAAATTTTGAACCTGTTCTAGAGAAGAGGTATGAAAAATCCTTTGTATTATAAATGATTTGAGTATAAAGCATTCTGGTTCAAGTAAGAAACAACTGATATTATTCAGTGTTCAGTGCTTCTGGGAGTGTTTTATGTTCAAAATTGCCCCATTTTGAGACCAACCTGTTTCAAATTAGAAACTGTTCTAAAATTTCTTGAATTTTTTTTTATGATTTCCTCTAACTAAGAAACAATTTCTAACTTAAGAACAACTTCTTAAATATATTTATGGAGTAACTACACTTAGCAGTAATCCTACATAGTTTGCTGAACTAAAAAGTAAAATGTCTTTGTGAAACATTTTTCATTGTTTCACTTCATTATAAAAAAGTATGTTGTACAGTTTTCTCTATTTCAGATAATAAAGTTAGTAAATCAAACCCAAACCATTAGAGCATATTTGTAGTAGTAAGAATACATTTGTCCTGGAGGGGATTCCATTCTGATCCTAGATGAGGTGATCGGTTAAGATTTTGCTGCATGCATACGAAAAACCTGTTGATCAAGTTACCCAGACAGAGAAAAGTTGTTATAACACTAATCAACTCTGTTTAATCTGCAATACTAATTTACAGATATGATTTCTGAATTTTGTGTGTTGGGATGTTTGCAAATGCGATACTTTATAATTTACAATTATAAATATACAATTATAAAGCAGTACAGTTAGTTTATCAGACTATTTTCCTCTCAATTTTATTAATGGTAGGTGGCTAATTGTTTGACATCTGGAAGTATGAATAAAAATTTAATTTGAGTCTTGCTGGATTGGAATAGTACATGCGCAAAATAAATAAATAGGTAAGAGCAAGTGTTATTTTTGAAGAATCATCTCAAAATCAGGCTAGAAAGTAACCTCAAGAATAAGATAGTATTATTGCAGACACTAAGAGGGGCCACATCAAATAAAATAATCTTACATCCCAAATGAAAGGGCATTAAATATTTGTGTCTTAGTTGGGGAGAGAGAGGTTTTTAAATGGATTGCTTAAATTGCTTAAAAACATCTCTGCAATTTTAATTGTTTAAACACATCTCTGCAATTAAGATATGAAGTTTTAAATGTTTTGCAATATTCTATCATTTTTCCCTTACTGTATTTTCTTGTATTAAAATTTTACATTTTTAAATATACCAATAACCACTCTTTACAAAATCCATAATAATGGTGATCAATTCCATAAAAGTAATGATATTTTTGTTGTTTGTGAAACTTTTAAGCTAAATTTTATGAATCATTGCAAAGTTATACAGTTCAGAAGAAAATTATTTGTTGTTACACCAAATAGAAATAATTACAGAATAGTGTAATAAAATAAGTTTAATTATAAATAAATTACATGCTGTCTTTGAAAGCTATAAATATTTCATCATCTTCTTCTTTTTTGCTTAAATCTACTCTTAACATTGAATACGTTAGTATTTTATTCTTACTTCCTTTGAGGAGAAATACATCCTGCCCATACCATTTGTGGAAACAATTATGTAATCTTTCTGATACTGTCACTCCCATAATCCACTGTGTATCATAATTCCCAATATTCCTAATGCCAATGCTGGCTCGTGTGTGATCACATTTGGAGGGGGGTGCCAGGATAGAGAAGTTGAAATGATTTTAAATATGGTTTTCTGTGAGCAACAATGGATAAAAGAGAAATAATGTGAAAATTCTCAAGCTAGTGTAGACTGGACTTTCTGTTAATGCTGATGACTGAAGGAATATATTTTAGTATTTATATTTAGCATGTTAAAAGGTCAACAGTGCAACAGTGCAGTGTTCTATTAAAATTTGGGAAACTGGTGTTGTTTTCCAAGTAATATTAGCTGTTGTATAAAAGAAAAAAAAGCAATAATCTGTTTTGCTTGAGATAATCTGTAAAATGGCAAAGCCTGATGATTTTTCAGTCAAAAAATCTAGAAGCCTTTTGATTTTTGATGGACGACATAGTTGCTATTATCATGAATAAAATTTTTATTCGTATAACAAAATATTCCAATTTTCTTTTCCTCACTGCAGCTCTTACATATTCCAGATTTCTCTAGATAGTTTCTAGATTCTTTGGGAAACATTAGCTTAAAAAATTATTTTGGAATGACACAAAAACCAGGTTAGTATCGTAGCCTGAATTTGTGTATAAGGAATTTGCTTCTAATGCTTTTCTTTCTTAAAGGGTTACAATTCAGGATTATTTTCTATTGATACAGGTTCTTCTGAATCAGTTCCCGGTATATAAAATTACCTAACTTTGGGACAAGTTTAATGTTAGCTATTTAATTGCTAGGAATTGTATGTACCAGTGGTATAACATGAACAATTTAGACTACAGTTTTAGTAGTTGTGTGTGTATGTGTGTGGCAGGCTTGCAGTTTCTTCTGTGGCTTTGCATAGTGTCTGTTCACAATAAACTACAGTAAATTACATTCAAAAGTCAATTTCATGCTGACTTTAAACACAACTGCCACATTCATAAATATTTTTAGTATATTGATAGTTTTCCAAAACAGATGGGTGATCAAGATGCTGTTTTTACATGAAAAAAGGTTCTCCTTCACATCCTACTTCACTTTGAAAATGAAGCTATTTCTGTAGGTTTACATCCCACTTCTGTTAACTGTGAATAGCTCACATATTCCAAACCAACCAGTCAAGTGAAGCATGAGATGGGCAAAGTAGACTGTGATACCTTGTTCAACAAATTGTGTTTTAAAAATCCTAGCCAGCACTACATTTGAAAATATGTCTTTCTTCACCACTTGCTTTGATGTGCAGAAGTATAATCCCTCCCTGTATTTTGTGAAGGAATTAACTCCTGTACTCTGTATGTATGTATTGTATGTATAAATAAAGTTATAGACACTTCAGTTGGTTGTGAGCTATTCATCATTGCAAACTGCCCAGAATGAATGTTGTAACAAACTTATGGAGAGTGGAACAATTTGTTCTATCACTGACCCATTGGCTAATCTGAAGTGATTTACTAGGATATTGTTAATAACAGTGAAATAAGGTAGATAGGATTTGCTTCTACTTATTTGATACGATGTCATTATTAAACAGCAGAATTGGTTGTCACCATGTAGTCAGACCAGATCCAATTTTATGATCTTTTTTGTGGTAGTCATTAAGTTAACGTGGCAATCATTGAGCAAACCTATTTTTCTCTATGCTCAGTTTTTGCCAAAAACTGGAAATAAATACTGCTTCAGGCCAATCTGTCATAATTTGTAGTCATGTGACCTTGGAGTGCTGCAAGTGCCCATAATGTATCACATGACTGGAGTTGGACAATGTCAAAACCAGATTGTAAGTCTTTTTTTGAGGGGGGGCGGTCAGTTGTAACTTGGAAAGGTAGCTAAGTAACCAGTTGTTAGTTGAAGAGTACCTATAGTTGAAATGTATTTTTTGGTAATTTACAAGGGTCAGGATACAATTCATAATTAATAAATAACAAAAAGATTTCCTAAAATTTTCTAGTGATATCAAGTGCATTTGTGCAAATGTTATAATTCTTCTAAGCAGTCATATTTCTTTAAAGCCAATTCTTACAGCTAAATCTTTAGTATTCATGTCTGAATTACAGCAACCCTTCCTCCCCCTCAAAATTAAAATACAGAGTTTGAAAGCATGAAAGCAGAGTGAACTTTATATGTGTTATTTGCTGTGGTTCATTTTCCATTAAAACTGTTGATTGGTTGTTTATTTTTTTTTGTTTCATTTTCTTTCAATGGTACTAGTGAAATCTATTCTGAAGAAACTCATTTAGCAAACAACATACATTCACTAATCATTTTAAACTCTATCAGTCGGATAAGATTATTATTTGAACAAAAGCAAAAGATTTCATTACAAAGTGTGGATGAGTCTTTTAGGTTGTCCTCCCTGAAGTTCAATATAAAGTACAACCAGATTGTTATTTGATACAGTTTTGTTTGGTGGATATGAAGATTCATAATATGCAAAAGACCACTCCAATTACAGTTTTCCAACCTCTTTTAATTTGTATGAGATTGACTTTTGTTAATGGAGGACATGTGTATGTCAAATAGGAGATTTCTATTTGGAATGTAAGAAGAGTGAATGGAAAATAATATAACAATGCATGAAATAAAAATAGTATGTTGGTTGTCTGTCAAACTAAGGGAAAGGAAGCAATAGATCTGAATCATGGAGGTCTGATCTTATTGAATTGAATTGATGGCTTCATTGGGGCTTTTTATAATGTGTAGAACAAGATTGGAGCAATTTCAGAAATTTAACTATTGTTGAAATAATGAAACAGGTTAAATATCGGAAATATGAATTAATATTATATACATGTAGTCCTTGACCATTTGCTTAGTGACCATTAAAGTTATGACTGTGAAAAAAATGACTCATGACTGGTTTTCACTCTTATGACCATTGCAGCATCCCCATGGTCACATGGCAAAATTCAGATGCTTGGCAACTGGCATGTATTTATGACTGTTGCAGTGTCCCAGGATCATGTGGTTATATTTTGCGACCTTCTCATAAAGTCAGCAGAGAAGATGGATTCTTTGAATAGCCATGTTTGTAATTTAACTGCAGTGATTCACTTAATAACTGTAGCAAGACATGTCATAAAATGGGACAAAACTCAACAACTGTCTTGCTCACTAATGGAAATTTGGGCTCAATTAAGGTCATAAGTTGAGGACTATCTATAGATATTTGTATGAAAATAGAAATCCAGATATTAGTTTACTGTTCCAAGACTACTATATGTGCAAAAATGAAAAGATTCTGAAATATCTACTGGCAGAATGATTGGTAAAGTAGATAGCAACTAGCAGAGATGGCAAAATTAACTTGTTTGCTTAGAGAAAGATCAACAATTACATTTATTAGTGACTGGAACCTGTTACGGAGTTTTTTGCTGAAAAAAGTGATTGGTGAATTATGGATTTGATGATTAAAAATGATAGATTATGGAAGGAAGGAAGAGGGGTAAAATATAAATGCTCTTATAATTGCTGTTAAAACAATCGGAAGCCACTTCTTTATTAGTTTTTTATTTCTTTTTAAAATTACTTTTTCCTATTTTTCTCTTAATTCAAAATCAATTTTATTCTGTTGAAAACTTCTTTAATAAAGTTACATTAAAAACCAAATCCACAGATTAGTAATAATAGCATATCACATTCCAGTGAATAGTGATAATAGAAGAATCAGTGATGAATTTTAGGGGAATGCAATCTGATGAAAAATACTCTGTAAGGTATGAAATGATGGGAAAATTCAGAAAGTGATTGAACCATTCAGAAATTCAACAATAATTGAGAATAGTAACTAGGAAACATCTATGTGAAAGGGATTCTGTTTCAAATACTTGGTTTATTTGTAGCAAAGGAATGAATATAAATCCAAAATCATGATTTATTGAATGGTTTATGATGAAAGATATGGAGGATAAAAGGGAAAACCTTCTGGCCTTCTAGAAAGTATTGAAATCCTATTTTCCTTCAAGTACTGGACCAGAATAATAGACGAACTCATTTTCTGGGAGTCTATCTGGCTGACCTCAGAAATATGTCGTTTCACATGTTGGGTGTTGATTTTGGTTTATTTTTTTTTGTCTTATAGTTACCTATAATTATTCATTTTTATTGGTTTTTATTCAATATATGGTGCAACATATTAGCACGGTCAGCAGGAGGGGCAACTATGGCGGGTATAGGGGGCCATATCAGGTTTGGGGAGTGTGCCCTCGTTGGTTGTATATGGTGGCGCACTCCAACCCCCAAACTACTTTCCGTTCCCCAGGCGGTCAGTGTCCTTGGTCCCAGGGTCTTTGGCTGATGTTATGCAACGCCAGGTCCATTGTCAACAAGGTCCCCCTCATTCACGATCTAATTCAACAGGGGGAGGCAGACCTGGCGGGCATCACCAAGACCTGGGTGGGCCCGGAGGGAGGTGTCCCTCTGGTTGAACTTTGCCCACCTGGGTTTCAAGTTTTTCATCAGCCGAGGACCCAGGGCAGGGGTGGTGCGGTAGCGATGGTCATCAAGGAGGTACTATGTCCTAGGGAAGCCACTGTTCCGCAGATATCTGGATGTGAGTCTCTTTTTGTGAGATGGGGTTCTAGGATTCAGGTGGGCCTTCTACTCACATACCTGGCTCCCTGCCATGTGACGTCGGCCCTGCCTGAGCTCCTCGAGATCATAGCCGGCTTGGTGGTGGAGACCCCCAAACTTTTGGTTATGGGGGACTTCAACCTTCCCTCTGCCAGCTTGACCTCGGGGGTGGCTCAGGAGTTCATGGCTTCCATGACAGCCATGGGCCTGACCCAAGTAATTCGGGACCCCACTCACACGGAAGGTCACACCCTGGACTTAGTTTTTGTTTCAGAGCAGTGGCAGAGTGATCTTGGATTAGGGGATATTTTGATCGAACCCCTGTCATGGTCGGATCACTCGCTCCTTAG
>JAEANM010003027.1:0-23179 GCA_017656035.1 Myanophis thanlyinensis | reverse complement strand
ATTTCACTGCATATTGTACCATGTATGATTGTGCATGTGACAAATAAAATTTGAATTTGAATTTGAAATTTGAATTTAAGAATGTGGCCCTCAGGATGATGCCACCCTCGAGGAGATGGAAGCTGAATTCCTGACAAAGAGGATTTATAAATAACGGAGCAATGTTTTGTGTGCCCCAGCCGGTTACCTGACTAGCAGTGCAATTGGAGATGCAGGTTCTACCATCAGCGCCCAGGTAGAAGTTGGTAGGGCATGCACACTTGAAGGTCCCTCCTGGTGACAGCAGGCACAAGTTGCTGCAGCCGCCGTTGTTGGTTTTGCAAGGATGGTTAGGAACTGAGGAAGGATAAGACAATGAAGAGAGGTTGTTATAGTAGTTAATGGCTGCTTTGGCAAAGACATCTGATCCCTGCTCTACTGCACAAAGATATCACAATATCTTTCATCATGCATAAGGAGAACCTCACTCTCCCAAGTTCTCTTGCATGCACGTACACAACTCACCCACTAAAAGCCAACAAATGCAACAGTTAATTTGCATGTTAGAGAAAGGAATGAAATCTATTCGAAGGGAAATAAAAAGAAACATGTGCTGATCAACTATGTTCCTAGGGATTTTTCTCCCATCCCTGAAGTGGCTGACAGCTGGTTTACTGTGCTTGAACCCCAGTATAGCAGTAACACTTAGACTTGTATACCGCTTCATGGTGCTTTGCAGCCCTCTCTGAGCGGTTTACAGAATCAGCCTATTGCCCCCCTCCCCAAAATCTGGGTCCTCATTTTACCAACCTCAAAAGGATGGAAGGCTGAGTCAACCCTAAGCTGGTCAGGATTGAACTGCTGGCAGTCAGCACAGTTAGCCTGCAACCACTGTGCCACCACGTCTCATTAAAGCAGTATCGGCTGCCAGCACTTGGCAATGGAGGACTCAAATAATAGCTCTGCTCCTTATTTTTAACCACCACCCACCTGCCCTTCCATCTCTGCCCTGGCAATGTCTTGAAGGACATTTCCTCATTTTATGGTGTCTAACCCTGCCCCATGGTATGGTAACTGAGACCGATCCCGATGCATAACACCTTCCTTCCTCTTTTCAGCACCTTACAAGAGAGCTTACTTACCATCTGGCTGCCTGTAAGGGTGGTAGATGTGGATATCCATGGGCCGATGCAGAGTGCTGATCAGCACCGACTTATTAGCCCCAGTGGTTTTATGGGCTCGGTTGATGGATTTGGTCTCCCAGTCAGTCCAATAAATGTAATCTTCAAAGAGGGTTAAGGCAAAGATGTGGGGGATATCTTGGTTCAGCACTACAGTGGGGGAAGAAAGAGCAATTTTCACTTGGTGGCAACATGAAAGGAGCCCACTGAACATCTAGGCAATGGGAATGGAAAGCCCCCAATGGGCCAAGGATAGTATTTGCTCAGTACTGTGGCAAAATATTCACAGCTAAGAATGACAACTGTCCCCAATGCTCCTCCTGGCTGCCCAAAAGATTCCCTTCTTTCTGGTTTCTAGAAGGTCCATCAAAAAACATCTATTCCATTAGGTCTTGGAGGCTAACATAGTACAACTTGTTCCCTACGGTAACAGAAGCTATCTTTGGCTTAGTTGAATGGATTAGTGCTGTAACTTTTTTATGAACTACGGTTGCTTTTCATTGCCCTGTATGCTGAATGCTTTTAACCTAATTTATGATGGTTGGAATGTACATTATTCGGAGCTGGGTTTGATTTGAGTAGCTTATGAGCCCAGTGTATGTTTGTTTATCAATACTGTATATATTCATGGATAAGCCCATCTGTGAATAAGCTGACCCTTGAATTTTTAACACAAAATAGCATGAAAAATGCATCACCGGCGCATTAAGCCAAATTTAATTTTCATAATTGGCTTATTTGCACATATATATGGTAGCCACTTATGACAGGTGGGGTTAAACTGAAATGCCTCTTTCCACTTTATTAGTCTAATGAATAATAGGAATAAAAAATTGACAAAATGTGATGGTAATAGGAGAATTTAAAAAATATTCAATTTCATTTCCCCTATTCTCATACTTGTGAGTTGCCATCTTTTAGCTCCTTGTATTACTCCTTGGAATGATATTGTGCATTTGTGTCATTCAGAGTAGTGGTTCTTGGAATTAAAGATAGTAGTACTGCGAGGTGTAGGAGCCAGGTAAAATATCTATACATGATGCATATACTGATCTCAAAATCAACTTCCGCTTTGGAGAATAGCAATAGTAATAGCACCTAGACTTTTGTATCACTTCACTGTGCTTTACCAGCCCTCTCTAAGCGGTTTACAGAGTCAGCATATTGCCCCCAACAATCTGGGTCCTCATTTTACCCAGAAGGATGGAGGGTCGAGTTAACCTTGAGCCGGTCAGAATTAAAGTACACTCCAACCACTGCACACCACGGCACATGCAACCGTAGGACTATGCATAGCTTTATTCCATCTTTTGCCAGTGATTTCCAAAAAGACTCCGGATTCCACTTTAAAGCTTTGGTTCATTCTCAGCTATAAAGAAAACCAACTATATGTCTTTGTTCTAACATACTAATTTATAAATGGAAAGAAACTGCAGTTCAGCTCTGGCTGGCACATCCATTCTCTAGATGATCGCCACACAGATTGCTGCTTCCATTTTCTTCATTTGGCAGATCCAAAGGTCATTACAGTGAGGAAAAACAAATATCAAAATATAACATGGGACAATCAATCCACACAACAACTGCACTTCACCATGTGCTTAAAATGATAAACAGCTGGCATTCAAATGCCACTGCATACGCACAGGAGGCAGCTCTTCCAGTTCCAATTTCTATTCCCCTCCCCAAAAAAATCATGATGATTACAACACTTATTCCTCTTTATGGAAACATGTTCCAGATACATTAATCTTACAACAAACAAAATCTGACAGGATATATGAGGACAACCTGCAAAAAAAACCCCAAACTTTTAAATAGGCAGAGCCCAGAAATATGGTTCTGTTGTATTTATTTTCTGTGTGTAATGAGTTTTATTATTGATGCTTGTCATTTTTAATCTATTTTGGTGAACATGTATTCTGAAATGTGATGTGTGGGCTGTTGTTGCTATTTGTCTCACTTATAGGGTCCATTTGTTTTGCATTGTGTTTGCTGCAGCCCTTGTAGCAAAACTGCCAATGCACAGTGCAACAGGGAGTTTTAATTTTCAGCCGGATGATTTGCCCTAAGAGAAACTGACTTGCTCAAGATCATCCTGGTGACCTCTGTGCCCAAAGGAAAACTAGAACCTGGGATTCTGCATTCCTCATCTGGCACTACATCATACTGGCTCTCAAAAGGTGATATACTGTATAAGTAATTGTAATAATTTTAAAAAATGTCAGTGCCATACAATGACAGAGGCCTGAAAAGCAACAGGCAACAAACAAAGGAACTCTGTAATATGTTATTGGAAAAGGGAAAATATTTATAAGAAAATAAAGGAGAGGAGGGGTTCTAAAAACACTCTAAAATTAAGGCTAGCTGAGAAAAAAAACCTCTATTTTTTGAAATAGAGAGAAATTGGAAAATATGGGAGGAATATACATCCCATCAGATCTTCCCGTGGCAACTCAGAGCCCTCTTCTGGCTGCTTTATTCAGTCTCTCTGCATCTGAACAGGAGTTATTCTATTTCACTCACCAATATGACGGTTAGAACCATCCAAGCTAGCAAATTCGATGTAGTCCTCTCGGGCATCGGCCCAGTAGATGCGGCTGTTAATGTAGTCGAGGGTGAGGCCGTTGGGCCATGTGATCTTAGTCTCCACAATGACACTCCGGTTGGTACCATCCATGCCTATCTTGCCAATCAAGGAATGGTCACCCCAGTCAGTCCAGTATAAATATCTGGAAGGGAGCAAATGGAACAAAGAAGAATGGTATAAAGCAGGGGTCTCCAACCTTGGCAACTTTAAGACTCGTGGACTTCAACTCCCATAATTCCTCAGCCAGCAAAGCAAAGCTGGCTGAGGAATTCTGGGAGTTGAAGTCCACAATATTAAATATAATTTAATATAGCCTGCACCCTGGAGCTTATACTGCAGGTGTTAATTATGTTGTTTTACAAATGTATTTTAACTCTTGATTTAAATTTTATTTTTTATTTTAAGTCTTAAAATTGCCAAGGTTGGAGACCCCTGGAATAAAGCATAGGACTATCACTGTGATCACTCAGGGTTTTTTTTTTTTCATCCTAGCATTTCCCTGCAAATATTGAGTCTGCTTTTTTTGGGAGGGTGCGGGGAGGGAGCCTGATGTTGTTGTGAGCGGAGTGAGTGAGTGACTGGCCCAAAGTCACCCAGCTGACTGTCATGCCTAAGGTGGAACTAGAACTCACAGTTCCAGCCTGGTGCCTTAAACTCTAGAGCAAATTGACTCTATCTTGTTAAAATCTTAAATTCACAATGGTATAAAACAAACAGGCAGTCTTCCATTTACAACAGTTCATTTAGTGACTACTCAGAGTTACAATGGCAGTGAAAAAAAGTGACTTAGGACCGTTTTCCACATTTACGTCCCTTGTGGTATCCCCATGGCCATGTGATCAAAATTTGGATGCTTGGCAGCTGGCTCATATTTATGACGGTGGCAATTTCCCGGGGTTATTTGATCCCCTTTTGGACCTTGTTACAGGCAGAGTCAACAGCGAAGCCAGACTCACTTAACAACCACCGTGTGACTAACTTAACAACTGCAGTGATTCCCTTCGCAGCTGCGGCACGAAAGGCCATAAAATGGGAGGCGAAATTCACTTTATAAATGTTTAACTTAGCGACAAAAATGCTAGAAGGTTGTAAGCCGAGGACTATCTGTCTTATAAAAATGGACACGGTGCCAACAACAGGCAACCAATGGGCAACCAATAATGGGTACCAATTTATTGCATCAGAGAAAGGAGAGAAGTTTCCCTATCCAATATAACAAGATATGAAAAAGAACACCTGTTCTATGAAGCCAAAGCTCCCAGCTCCCACTGCAGAACAGTCATTTAAAACCGTAGCCAATTCATGCATCCAATTATTCAATATCTAAAGGGGAAATGTCTGCTACTTCTGCTGCTCCTTACCGCTTAAGCAGAACCCAACTGTCCTTTAAAAGGTGGCAATAGGCCAAGAAAACACCTACACCAAGAATTTTCTACTCTGGTTGAGTGACTCTAAACTTTAAGCCTTCTGCTGTATGGTTTTAGTGACTAAATTAATTACTTAACTGTAAAAGAATGAAATGTTAGACCATTTCATGCACTGGGGTGTCAGGAATGAGCAAAGCATGGGTAAAGGAAGGGGTCATCCAGACGAAGGGAATGAACCCTAATACATTTAGGAAACTTACCCGTTCTGTACATCTACTACTAATGCTCGAGGCTCCCGGAGGCCTGTGTTCACCAACACCGTGCGGTAAGCCCCGTTGAGCTTTGACACTTCAATAGTATCCCTGCCCTTGTCACACCAGTACAGGTTTCCACCCACCCAGTCCACAGCCAGTCCGTCGGGATTGCTCAGCCCAGTGCGGTGTAGAACCTGGAAGCGTAGAAGGGGAAACAACAAGAGTAACAATGTGGATATCAAAGAAAGCCAAAAAGGAGGAACTGGGACCTCTTCTCCTATTAGCGACCAGCTGTGTTTGCCTTGGAATGGGAAGGGACAGAGTTTCTCGAGTCTGGAATGGAAAACTAGAAGAGCTGATCATCCCCTTTCAGAAAGGAGCAAATGCTTCAGCCAGAAGGCAGACAGGAACAGGAAACACACCTGTACATTGCTGCCATTGATGTTCATGCGGCGGATCATACTGCCCTGTGTGGTGACATCAGTCCAGTAGATCATTTGTTCCCGGTAGTCAAAGTCCAAAGCTACAGCGTTATTCAGCCCCTAAATCCATCAAGACAAAAACAACCATTCTTACATGTGGCTAAAATTTCAAATTATAATAAACATTCCAGAATCTGTTCAGATGTTATATTGGGCCCTCCGCCCCAACATTACCTGTTTAAGCAATGTATAGTTGGATCCATCCAGACTAAGCTTTCTTAGGTAGTACCGATTGGCAAAAATCAAGAAAGGTTCGTCATCTGTTAAAGGAAGCAAAGGTCAGAGGGTCACCAAAGGCTAGGGGCTCCCAGTGCTCCTCTAATTTCCTCATTTGTCACCTTCCTGTCGCTTGCAAATTGGATCTGCTGTGTAGATTCAGAGAGATACTTCAATCTCTCCCATTATTCAGGAGATACAACATTTCAGATATTTAAAGAGACAAGAGGAGATTTAAAAGGTTTATTTAAGGGGAGCAGCGAGCTATGATATGCCATACCACCAGGGGTGGAATCCAACCAGTTTTGCTACTGGTTCGGTGTACGTGCATGTGCACCAAATGCGCTGCATTTAAAGTGTTTTTAGAGGCACTAGAGGCAGCAGGGATCATCAGGAAGGCTCCATAGATGCTCCAAACAGATGATTCAGGTAAGTAAGAAAAAAAAACGAAGCTTGTATAAGGAAAGATAAGGGCAGGGGCAGGTGGGCGGGACCAATTTCAAATTTCTACTACCAGTTCGGGCGATGTGGTGCGATCCGGCTGAATTTCACCAATTGCATACCACTTATGGCTGGTAGCTTAGTGATCATTCAAAGTTACAATGTCCTTTCCCTTGACTACTTGTGATTCGGATTCAAAGTTCTGACGGCTGCTCTACCATCTCAGAGTTATTGTGATTGCATTTTGAGTGCTGGCCCGTATTTATAGCCATGTTCATGTGACTTGGATTGACATTGTTTTTACCTGAAATTGGCATTTATTTATGGTTTCCAGCCAAAAAAAAAGAAGGAAATTTTCATTACAGAAAATGGATTTCTTTACATTCACTTTGCAGCTGCTACATTTACCTAACAACCGGTTCAAAAAAGGTCATAAAATCTGATATGGTTATGTGGTAACCCATTTAATGTTTGGCATGGCTTATATGACCATAACTTCAAGCTTAGTTATGGTTGTAAGTCTAAGTCTACCTATACGGGTATGTGGAGAGCAAAAAAGGTTGGAAGTCACTTTTTTCCTTGCTTTTTTAAAAATTGTTTTTCACTTTTTCTTTTAGCCCCTGCTCTTTAATCTTTTTTTCTATTTCTTCTTCATCATTTCTGTAGCTTTTAAACCTTTGTAAGGTTTTCTTCTAATAAAAATTGTTTAAAAATAAAAAAGACAGAAGCAGGACTGACAATATACTGGATCGGATACAAAGAGAAGCTATGGACTGAGACTGAGAAAAAAGTGAAGCAACCTTGTTTCCCGGACTCTCATATTTAAAACTGGAATTTCTAGGAAAAACAGAATGCAGATAAGAGGAAGGAAAAGTTTGCACTTTAAGGTAAATAGTTACTTCTGCAGAAAGAGCTCTTTGTGTTCTGCCCAGGGTTTTTCTTAAAATTGTTTCTTTTGTGTGTGTGTGTGTGCTGCTGAGTCAAGCCTAATGTTCCAATTTACAAATTAGAGAAAAATCGATTGTGTATCCTTGTTCTTGCATTACAATTCATCAGGCTGGCTGGGAACGTGGTACATTTTATTTATAGTCTTTTGGTAGTCTGTATCTTTAAATGCATCATCTTCCATCATTATTTAGAGTGGCCCAGCACAAGCTCGTCCTTCGCCTGAAGCATTTATTTTTTTAATTATGGATTTTCTATTAAGCTGCTGTTTCGCTGCTGATTCTGATCAAACAACCTGCCTAACTCCTTTTCTCCAATATTGCATATATGAATTTTACGGTTGTAAGTTAAATGATAGTTTTATATTTATCTCTTTTTTTTTTAAGCAAAAAATTATGTTTATCTGTATAAGATTGGTCGATTTTCCAAGTAGGGAATCTATCTAGGTCAGGGGTGGGCAATTATGGCTCCTTCATGACTCGTGGACTTCAACTCCCAGAATTCCTGAGCCAGCATGGGAGTTGAAGTCCACGAGTCATGAAGGAGTCATAATTGCCTACCCCGATCTAGGTGAAAGAGCCAAAAGGTAGCATTATTGAAATTATCTCAACTTTTGCACTTTTGATACAAAGGAAGGAAGGACGCCGGGTGAGGTATCCCCTGAAAGATAGTGAGTGACTATAGGAATTATGAAGTTATTAACTCAACAGGTGGTGGGGCTGGAGTATTAAGCCCAGAAGGCTTCTCAGATAAACACAGCATGCTAAATGTATACACAATAGTGGCGTTCAACAATTTTTTAATTGGAAGTCTTTTGAAGCTGAAACAGTAGTTCCAAATTTGACATGGGCTGTTCTGACTCACAAAAAGTATTCTGAAGCTCTGTGGATTATTTCTGAAGTGTTCCAGGCCCCAAACACTTGCCCCATGGCTGAAGCATAGGACTAAGTCCAATGAGGTCAGAAACCACCAAAGAGCCACTCTTTCCATTTGTTGTATCTTACTCAAGTCTTGGCCCACCAAATCCTAAATGTAGGCCTCATGCCCCCAAATGCCAGGAACCTTTGCAGCTCATAAAGAATGGGTATTACCTGTGACAGCTTTGCAGCTGGTTGGATCATCAGGCTTCAGTATGTAGCCATCTGCACACATGCACTTAAAGCTTCCATGAGTGTTGATGCAAATCTGGCTGCAGGGGAAGGTGGTTGTGCACTCGTCAATGTCAATGCAAGTCTTGCCATCATACTTCAGCTGGAACCCAGGGCGGCATCTGCACTGCAGGGGCAGCAGAAAGTCATTACATGTTTATAGGGAGGGCCCTAGGAAACACAATCTCTCTCTTGCTCACTGTGGGGGGAAGGGGAGATTCTCCCCACCTGACTTTGTCTACAACAAATTTACTCGACATTTCAGCTCTCCTCTACAATATTTAGAATCCAAAATTTCTTCAATTTCGTAATGCCTTTCCCCCTTAACCAAAATTGGGAGCGGAGGTGATTTTTCTATCGGTCTCATTCTTGAACCTTGAACGGGCTTCAATAAACTACCATGAAATACGGGGGTGTATCTGTTTAAAATCCCTTGGCAATTGCAATTTAACCGTAACTGGGTTGATGACTCAACTGGCAGGATGATATAGGCTATGGATAGGCAGAAGATACATATGGATCTCCTGCTAGTTCTCAGCCAGGATCAATCATTCCTAACTAGTCAGCTGTAAGAGTTAATTTTTCCCCTCTGAAATTCTGTTCTATGATATAATGATGAAGTGAAGGAAATTTTGCACAAGGGTTTCTAGTGAATGCCTATGAGTTACATTTAACTCTAGGTGCAGATGTCTGTGAAATGTAGAAATATTTTATTTATTTGATATCTTTAAGAACCTAAAAGTACTCAAGGTTTTATGGCATACCAAAGTAGATTCAACAAGTATTGGCCAATACCCATATTTTCTTGAACCTAAGTCTGCCCATTAATTTATAACTTCATGGTGGGAAAACTTAACAATGAAGCAATGTTTAAATATGTTTCTAGCTCCAGCAGTACATCAAAAACTACCACTTCTAACTGCCTGTTGGTAGGGCTGGTTTTGACACATCCTCTTCCCCAAAGCAGAGAGGGGTGGGGGGAACTACAGCCCAACCTTGTAGCCGATTTTGAGGTCCTCACACTCCTGGGAGCAGCCACTCTGCTTCTTGTTCAGGCACTCATTGATGAAACAGTTCAGCTCATCAGAGCCATCACCACAGTCATCATTGTTGTCACAAAGCAAACTGTTGGAGATGCACTGCTCATTGCGGCAGAGATAAAAGGTATCGTTGCACTTGCTCTCTGAAACAGTAGTGAAAAAATCATCAGGGCTGATGCCAAAGCAGTAGGTTTTCCTCCCACCCACCATGTAGCTTTCCATATTTACAGCTTCAAAGCCATCCCCGCAAGAGCTAACAAGCACAGCCTTCTCTGCATGTGAGTCAACCTGTTTCCAGCCACAGTTGTATCTTTAAACAACTTTCTGGAAAAATGACACCCAAACGGCTTCATCACAAAGCGTGATCTCCCTCCTCTAACGTTTCAAGTATATCACTATCTGTAATATTAAACACAATTTAATAAAAAGTGCTTAATGCTAAAAAGACCTCACTATCAAAACAACATATTATCATTAATAATTCAAGCCTAGACTGAACCCTAATTTGTTCATTCAAAGAGTGCAAGCAGTTATTTTGCACAATTCTGTTCCAATTAGGTAACAAAACGGCTACAAAATCTCCCCGAGTGTGGAGAATGTACTCATTTATAGCTTTATAAATTAAATATAACTTTTATAGCTTTAAACAATTGAGTGTGACATTCATTTGTGTTCATGGAACAAGACTGGCAATCAAGACAGAACATCACTAGGGCAGTGTGGTCAGCTCCCATGCTAGGTAACAATCTGACTCCTCCCTCTAGATTAATAGATTCCCAATGCTTTTCAAAAAGTATATAGAATCCTGCTGCTAGATTACTAATTAACTAGGAACAGACCAATTAAAAGAGTGTTTCATTTTATTCTCATTCTTTCTGACCATGGACTTGCTATAAACCAACGAAAGTTTAAGAGGACACCACCCCAATACCAAGCCCCTGGAGACCTACCAGGGCTAGAACATCTTGGATTCTTGGGGGCTTCATCAGATTTGTCATGGCAGTCAAACTCGCCATCACACTCCCAGAGTTTGTTGCTCAAACACCGGCCATTAGCACAACGGAACTCATTGGCGCTACAAGTGGGGTACTCTGGGGAAGGCCAAAAGCACAGGGGATAAGAAATCAAGCCATGATACAACAGTGTCTCTTTTTATCATGTGACAAGGTTCAACATACATTTGAAGAACACCCTGTTTGCTTTATTGTAAGTAATATTATGCAACATGAAGAAAAAGAGTAAGAAGTAATGAAGAATATGAAAAGTAAGATAGAAACCTAACCAATAGAAACCTAACCAATCTAAGATCAGCACTATTTACTGTACTTCTCAATATTGTTCTAACTTTGCAAATAATCCTTGCTTCCATAACATCAATTCCTACACTTTTGTTCTTTAACCTTCCCATTTGTGTCTTTTTGAGGTTTTCATCCACTCTGTCCAACCACAATTTCTTTCACTCACTCACCCTTCTTTTGTATATCTGTTCTGTAATTTGATCTCCATTTATACTCTCCACATAACCAAACTACCTAAACAAAATCACTCAATTTTGTATTCAACCTATATTCATTCAGCACTTGCACATTCCTGACCTCTCTTCTATTTTATGGTATACATTATTTTCAGTATCCCAAACCAGCTACATTCAACTTATGTTTCTCCTGCCAGCCCTAAATCACTTCCAAGTGACAAAGTGGATATAGTCATCCATGACCATTTTCACTTCTTTTGAGAAACATACTGGATACTACCCACTTACCAGCATTTGCATGTATTAGAAACATCTCCATTTTCCCACCTTCAATTAACATTCTACTGAAGTACACAAATTCATCAGCTTCCTCTGGGTTTTCACCATTTACGTCTAACCTGCAGTTTTTCACTCCATTTTTCTTGTCAAGCACAACTTCTTTGATCCTTGATAGATCAATTTTCAGGCTCCTACCCTTCATTCCATCATGCAATCTATATAACATTTACTGAAAAACATTTTGAGTTTTCAGCAGGCAACAGTATTGTTTGCATATGGAAGTATGTATGCATTTAAGTCTCTGAGCAACATACTTTTACTGCAGCCTTACATTTATTCATAAATATACTTAAACAGATTAAATATCACACATCTTTGTTACACACACATCCTGGTTAGGCTTATAGTCATTCACTTATGCACATGCAGATTTCACAGTCCCTGTTTTCTGTGTGGGATTCTCAAATAGGTGTGTCAGGAGCACGCATATAAAACAATCAGCCCTAATTAACCACTGGGAAATAATTAGAAACACATACAAATCACTTTCAACTAAACATTGAGACACTTCAGGTTCTGGTAGAATACATGAAGATCCAATGAATTCAAGGTGACAGTAAAACTTTTACTGGTTACAGTGTGCACTTGTTCTCTCACACATTTATACAATTATTTTCACTTTCCCAAGTCCTTTTCAACCAAACTATCCAGGCATTAGCTGCGACAGTCCACACACCTTAAAATTGCCAAGTGTGAAAAACACCGAGCTAAAGGAATCAAAACTATCAAATCTAGATCCAGAATGTCTAAAAGACTGGGTAGGCTTCATCAATTGCCCTTTTTCTCCCAAAGCCTTCGATTCACAAAACTGATAGCTGTGAACTGACTGGGGGCACTCGGTATGCTCAGCACCTAGGCTCCTTTGTCCATTGACATGTGACGTTTCTCTTTTGAACATTAAAAATACACTGCTAAATGACCTAATTTGCAAAGCGAAGCGAAAGAGTCTTTTGTGCTATAACTTTTAGCTGAAATTACAGTATGATCAAGATGTGTCTGTACCTGTTTCTAGGCCCACAAAACAACTTGCTCATATGAGAACCACTATAGCAAATTGATTCTCAGGGAATAATTGGGGATTGTCTTTCATACATGGTGAAAGTTTAATTACAATCTAACTTCTTTTTAAGTCAAGCTATCAAAAAAACCCAGCAAATAAGTTTCTTAATTTGCACATTTCCTTTATAGCTCTTAAGAGTAAACTACATAATAATATTCAATAATAAATTAAAATTATTTTGCTTTCAAGTTGATGTCACTTGCCCTCACAGGTAGCAAATTTGATTTGGCAGTAAGCTGATAAAAATTGGGCTACCGTGGCTACTTTCATGGTTAAGCACTAATTCTAGGCTGGCACTTACCACAGTCTGGGGATTCATCAGAACCATCACCACAGTCATCGTCATGATCACACACAAAATGTTTTGGGATGCACTGCCGGTTGTGGCACATAAACTCCCGTTCGTCACAAGTGTTGTTATATACTGAAATCACAGATTACATCTGAAATCAGTTATGCCATATCCCTCTGTGTAGTTCAGTTCTTTTCACTGTACCACAATCAGTTTTTTATTCATTGCAAACACATGACGTATACATTTTAATAAAAAAAACTACCCATGATCAAATTCATATAATTACTTCTTTCCACTGTCCATCAGTTCTTCATCACTGTCACAGAAAAGAAAACCAAAGATGCAACTGTTTTATGAATGAAAGCGAATATATGAATCCTAGGATAATGTTGCAGGATCCAACCCAGGTTGGCCACCGGGACCAGAGGTTTTGCCTTCCAAGCTTTTGGACTTGTGCTGAAGCCCATCTTCAGGGAAGAAGCAGAACATGTGCTGTTCTCTGTGTAGTATTTATGTGGTGCCTGTTGTATGTAGCTTTTTAGATATTGATTTGGGCGTGTTAATGGCTGGCTTTTAAGTCATTAGCTACCCTTACCCCTTCTGCTCAGCCTTCTAAGTACCGTATTTTTCGGACTATAAGATGCACCTAGATTTAGAAGAGGAAAACAATGAAAAAAAAGTTTTTTGCCTCCGTGCATCCCGTTTTTACCCTCCCCAGCCCCCAGAAGCTTTCAATAGGCCTCCAGAAACTTCCACGCGGCCCATTTTTGAAAATGGGTCGCACGGAGGGTTTTGGAGGCCTGCCGAGTGCTTCTGGGGACCAGGAAGGGTGAAAACAGGGCATACAGGGTGGGGGTGGGGTTGGAAGGCGAAAAATGGGCCCATTTTCAGGTAAAACAGACTACACAGAGGGTTCTGGAGGCCTGCCGAGTGCTTCTGGGGCTGGAGAGGGTGAAAACAGGACGTGCGCCAGGGGGGTGGTTCAGGAGGCAAAAAAACAGGTCTGTATTTGGAGTATAAGATGCACAGACATTTCCACCCACTTTGGGGGGGGGGGGAGGAGTGCGTCTTATACACCGAAAAATATGGTACTTGATAGGCTAATGGTAAATCAGCACTCCATATTACCAGTCTATCAAGTACTTGAAAGACAAGCGCTGGGCAGCAGGACAGCTAATGATTTAAAAGCCAAAAAGCCAACATATCCCAATCAATATCTAAAAAGCCACTTACAAAAGGCAGGTTTACAAAAGGTAAATACCACACACAGAACAGCACACATTCTGCTAGAGAAAAGTTCCCTGAAGATGGGCTCCAGCAAGAGTCCGAAAGCTCAGAAGACAAAAACATCTGGTCCAGGGTGACTGACTCCTGGCAAAGGTTTTGCTTCCAGATAGTATTTCATCTCCTAGGAAGAAAAATTGTTCCCCTGACTTACCCACCCACCGCCACCAGAGGCAATGGTGAATGTCTGGCCGATTTTGAAGAAAGAAGAATATTTCAATTTCATTCTCCCTGGGATGGTGCAAATTATACAACTCATGCATGGTATAATGAAATTACTGCAACAAAATAAAGATGCACCAGAATGCTGGCACTACATGTGATTACTAAGAATATGATCAAAGAAAGACTGAGATTTATACAACTGAAAATACTATCAGTTGCAGAACACAACTGCATCATTTCCTCTTTGCTTCCTATGAGAGACTATACACATAGGGCATCTAATCAGCTCAACACATTAGGCCCTGTTTTATCTGGTAATGGCGATGTGAAATGTATCAAACTGATAAAGGAAGTCAACCCAATTTTGTATTCAGTGTGTTATTATTTTATCCTGAACTTTCCCAAAACACGATAGGAAAACCAGCCTCTTTCACAAATAGAACCTCACAAAAGCTTCTGATCCAAATCATCAGAAAAGGACGAGGTACCCAGCTTTGGCTGATGTCTCATAAGGAGGGATTTGGTCTTTACCATTTTTGTTTTCCTTCCTCTATAATAGACAGCCTTTACCACTAAGTCCTATTCCTAGACACAGTGGGAATTGTGTACCGAAATATATATATATCTTGTTTACAAAGATGAAAAGCAACAGAAGCTTAGCTTGCCTCCTAAGGTAACCAGCGAAATGAATAACAGCAAGAGCTCATCAAACTTCCAGCAGGAGATTGTAATCAAAGACAGAATGTTAAGAAGAAAGAATAACTCACTGCATCCAGCAGCTACGGCTTCATCAGCCCCATCAGGACAATCTCTATCTCCATCACATAACCAGCGTTGTGGGACACACAGGTAGGTGTTTGGGCACTGGAAGGTTCCTGCAGCACAAGTAGTATGACCTAAAGAAGCAAAAAAGATGAACAAAAAGATGAGTACTGAGCCTGAGAAAATCAAACATCAGGAATTTGTGGTTGTTCTCACCACCTTCCCACATTTTTTCACTTCGCATCTACAGTTCATACATCCACCATTTTTCTTCCAATGCTACTGGAACTTAAAAAAAACTTTAATCTTGGTTTTTCTTTTCCTTCTCTTTTACAAACAACAGATTGTTGTTTGTTTGTTTGTTATTTTTACTTTCAGGGCATCAAAGATTACTTAAATCAGGAGCAAATTTAACAAATGTAAAGACTACTCCAGTCACCTGTATATAACTTCAGTCAAGCAGTGTACAGGAAGGAGCATGAGATGAAGTCTAGGCAGCAGGAGATGAAGCCAATACAACAGTAAATACAATGAAAATAAATAAACAATGAAAGTGTAGAGTTGCAATTGATCATAGAAGTAGTTATAATATTCCAAGTATCAGGAGCTCTAAAACGTTCAGACCCAAAAGCCTTCTAAAGAACCATCAAGCTTCCAGAATGCCATGACAATGGAAGCTACCTTTGCTTTTCAGCAGAGATATGCTTTGGGCCAAATCTAAAACAAACTAGGAACTCTGAAAGAAAAGCTAAACCCCGAGCCATGAGGCTTTACTAAACCAGGATCTTGAATGGCATTCAGAAACAAGAGAGTAACCAATGTAACTCTCATAGCTATGGTGTTATGTGGTCTATTGAGCCTGTCCAGCTAATCAAGAGCTGAAGATGAACTATACCGATCCACATGGGAATTGAGAAAGGCATGTATGAGTGGCTATTCAAAATAATGGGTGGGCTGAAGCCGATGGTATCACAAAACTCTATAGAGTACTGTATTCTGTTAATTTCTTTTGGGAAGACATCTTGAATACTAGAAACATCATCAGAAATAATTTCACCAGAAATCACGCTCTGGATTAGGCATTATTTCAATCTTGCACTGAACTGCGCTCTTTGGTGTCATGTATAAGCAACTTGGACTAAAATAATGTTCAATCCACCATTTCAACACTCTTTTTTGCTTTTTCTTTTGACTTATTACAAAGCATCTCTCATTACAATCAGATCCACACAGGTTGATTTTTATAGTAGTAAATGGCCAGGATGGGCAAATTAAGGCTCTGGCACCATACCCTACCCCTAGTTTCATTTTGGACCCTCTGTATTCCCCTTTAATCGCCTTTATTCAAGATTGATGGAAGTTTCCTGCCTTTTTTGAAATAGAAAAATCACAAGGGAACATGGATTTAATATTTTTTTAAGGAAATTTAAAAAAAAAAATCAAAGAAAAATCAAAATCTAAAATCCATGACCATGGCTATGATAGAAATCTGCTCACTTGAAAATTCCCTCCCCTCCCACTACAACAGCAACAGCATTTAGATTTGTATATCATCCCATAGCACTTTACAGCACTCTCTGGGCGATTTACAGTGTCAGCCCTTTGCCCCCACCAACAGTCTGGATCCTCATTTTATCAACCTCAGAATGCTGAGTCAATCTTGAGCCAAGTCTGAACCGAGCTCCAAGCAATGTGCAGAGTTAGCCTGTGATATTGCATTCTCTAACCACTTCGCTACTACAGATCTTCAATCCTGTCATGTTAAGAGCATCTCCCAGATACCAACTGATTGTTCACCTCATCAAACACTTGATTCCTTTCATGATGTCACAAACACCTTGTTCTTAGCATCAATCACTCGACTTCTCTCTCAGACTAGATTTCCATCCAATCCTACCCGACTCCCTTCGATGCATCTACATTTTCCTTTTCGCATTTCAACCTGTATTTTGTTAAGTTCTAACCATTTTACCAGCTCCTCCTCCTCCTCCTCCTTTTCAAATCAGGAACAAAACTTACTGCAACGGTGGTCTTCATCAGAGCCATCACCACAGTCATCTGCACCATCGCACACCCACTGTTTAGAGATGCACCGGTGATTATTGCATTCAAATTTCACTGGAAAGCAGAACTTATCTGGAAAAAAAAAAGCCAGGAATTGTTATAGCCACTTCCAAACCATTCCAAAGTTTCTCACAAAGAAGTTGGAACATTTTTCCCCCAGATTTATTTAGCATATGGCATATCATGCGGGAAAGAGCTCCATGTGCAGCTCTCCCGAACTCCGTTTTCACTGGCAGAGGGTTGCAGGAGGCCATGGCAGCCAAAAACGGAGCTTGGGAGCCCGTTTTCACTGGCAGAGCGCTTGGGCCGCCACAGGCTTCCCCAACATGTGTGATGTCAAGCTGGCCACACCCACCCTGATCACGCCCACCCCGGCCCCCAGAAGTCCAACACAACCCTAATGCGGCCTTTAATGAAATTGAGTTTGACACCCCTGATCTAGATTAATAGAAGCCAATAGAATATAAATATTAAAAAGATCTATGTTCAAATACCAATGTCTAGGCCATCTAACCATTGAAGTGCAACATCGTTTGTATTTTAAAAAATCAGATAATGGACCAGTATATGTCTTCAGCTTACAGCTGGTCATGATGTGTGATCTACCAGTCTGATGTAGAATACAAGGAGTCACACTGAGGGGAGGATACTATGCCCCATTTATACAGAAAGTCCCGACAGGCACCATGGGAGGTGCAAATCCTATTCAGGATAGCCACTACTGGCAGCCAGACTATTGCTTAGGCTTTCTTGGTTTTCAAAATACATGGCAAAGAATTTGAAAACAAAAACCAGACCTTTTCAGGCCCAAAGGACTAGAGAGATTGTGAATATTATTAAATCCCCCCTCCCCCCCCCCCAGAATTTACTGATTATTCTATCTTAGAAACTCATTTATGGAAAAGGAAAACAAGACAGTGACTTACTGCAGTGGGTTTCATCCTCTCCATTCTCACAGTCATTCTCTTTATCACAAGTCCAAAGCATGGGAATGCACCTCCCACTTGGACAGGCGAAGTAGTTAGCTGGGCATTTAGATCTTCTTACGCCTGGGAAAGACAATGGGCCGGGGGAGGGGGGAAATAGAAAACAGAGAATGCTTTATACTGTATTTTATTGGTGGGAACAGAGAAAGAGAAGCATTACACAATGATCAGAGACTCCATGTTGGTGTTTTTCTTACCTTTGTTATCACTTAAATGGATGGATGGGGCAGGCAAAAGAGAAGGATGTTCTACATTTTGCTAGCAGCCAATCTTTTTTTAAAAGGTATAATTAAATCTACAGGCAGATTAGCAACCACACACAGAAAGACAGACAGACACACAGAAAGACATATACAAACACACTCACTCCTCTACATTTCTATTCAGAAGTCCCTAGAGTGACTTGCAAGCAATCTAAAACGTAGCAGAAAAATCCATATAAAATAAACACATTGCTAAAAACGCCCTATAGCAATAAAAACAATCAGGGTGCTCTACTGATTCCAAAAATTTACAATTACTTATGTTCCGTCTTCCAAGATGAGTAAGGCAAAGGTCCTTGGTCTCACTAGAAACTTTTTTTTCCCCCCTGAAAAACCTCTTTTTAAGAAAAAGGTATATAGAGGTCAATCTTAATAGATGGAGTATGTGTGCAGGTAGACTCAAATGGCAGTTCTTCCTTTGGGGTGGGGGGAGGGATGGGCAGGGCAGACCAAGTGATGGATGAACCGTGTGTGTGTGTGTCTGTCTGTGTGTGTGTGTGTGTGTTCTTCCTGGTATTTTAGATTATCCTTCTCTTTCCCAAGATAGTGGAGTGGGAAAGATAAGGTGACTGAGGAAGGATTCTTCTCTAGCTTAATGGCTAAGCGAGCTAACTTGCTTGCATATACAAGTTCTCTGAATGCTCGCTCCATTTCACCAGAGTCCAAGGTCCTTCAGGGTTTCTGATGGTCAGAAGGGTGGTTTTCATTGGAAGAGGCTCACCTGGACAATCCTGCTCATCTGAATAATCACCACAGTCATTGCTGCCATCACATACCCAGGAGGGAGCATAACACATCGATGTATGCTCACATTTCTGAAAATTGACATTTTTCACTCCCAGTCTGAAAAAGCTGCTGCAGTCGGTGGCGGCTATCAAAAGAGAAGAAACAAACCGACTGCATGTAATTTCTGAGAAACTTAAGGAACAGGCCCAACTGAAGCAAAGGCATTCCTACAAATCATGCCGCTGGTGGTTGTGTTCAAAAATGTGGAGTCGCGGTATAACTTCATCTCGATCTATAACTCTTAGTAGCATTCATGTTGCAATTATTTTCTATACTGTCTTTCAGGGGACAGTTCTCCCAAAGCAGCATATCAGAATAGGCGCAATTGAAAATAAAAACAAAGAGTATTTAAAAACAAAGAAGGGGTCGGTGGGGTAAATGGGAGAATGACACCTACAGGATAGTTTTTTCTATATCAATTAGGCAGACACCTTTCAACGGGGGAAGAAATTTATGTTACCTCCATCCACAGGCAGCTGTCAGAAAAATGGGGAAACAATCTCCTGCACGCTGGTGAGCTAGCTCAGGTTATATTGTTTCCCAGAAGCCCTTCATCAAAAAGAGGAACTCGCTTTTTGAGCAATGGTGAAATATTTTTCCTCTTGATATGCTGCTCATCATATAATGGAAAACAAGTGATTTAATGCTAATAAAAATCCCCCAATTAAAATGGCAGCAGAGTGCTAGACATATTCAGCTTGATATGATAGCCTATTTTTCCTAATTATGTTAGCCCTTCTTATTGGTATACCCCAGCAATCCAGTTCTGACTCACTGGTGTAAAGTATGGGAAATTTTAGTATCATGTTCAATTATGGAACCATGATTCTTGGCGTAGCTGCATAAAGGACATCTCTTGCAGCTTTCCAGCTTGGCATGACAAGAACTTTCACTCTTGAATTTTCTTGAAGAGGTCAAAATCCACAAAGTTTTCATAGAGATCACGCCTTCCAATTTTTCCACATCAGAGAACGCACCACTAAACACCTACTTAGGGATTTTTTGATGGGGACTCTGGAATACAAAAGCTCTACTTCTGAAGGAACAGTGGCCTTCACTGGCCAAATACCGCAAGAATCATCTACAGTAATCCTCAACTTACAATCATACAACCATTCCAACAGTTACAGTTGCACTGAAAAAAGTGACTTGTGACTGTTTTTCACTTGCAACTGTTTCAGCATCCCCATGGTTACATGATCAGAATTCGACCGCTTGGCAACTAACTCATATTTATGAAGGTTGCCATGTCCCAAGGTCATCTGATCACCTTTTGCGACCTTCTGATAAACAGAGTCAATGGATCCACTTAGCAACCATGTTACTAACTTAACAACTGCGGCGATTCACTTAACAATTGTAGCAAGAAAGGTCATAAAATGGGGGCAACGTTCACTTAACAACTGTCCCGCTTAGCAAACAAGAAATTGTGATCATAGTTCGAAAACTACTTGTGCTGAGTGAGTGAACTGACTGGGCAAAGCCCACTTAGGATTATAAGATGGTGTGACCAGTGAAAACAACATCTATCAACATTTTATGTGCCTGCTATGCAACACTCACTGCAGTTCATTTCGTCAGAAGCATCTTCACAGTCAATCTGTTGGTTGCAGCGGCTGGAATTGCTAATACACGTCCCATCACGGCAGCGGAATTCAGCAGGACCACAGCTTGTCTCTGGAAAGAATGAGCCAATCCAGTCGTTATGGGTCATTCTGGCAACTGCCTTCATTCTCTCTTGCTGCCCTTTCTCCATGTGGAAGGTAAGAGCATTGGCCACAACCCTGGGCTATTGGGAAAATTGCTGGGTAATTTGGAAAAACCAAAAGACTTTCTGTGTCCAGTATTTATTGGGAGCTTTAATGATTTTGGGGTTAATTTGATTGACAGGGAAAAAAAGACAGCCCCCCCCCCCCCCCCCCCCCCAATGCCCAGGTCATATGCATGTTTTCCCTACTCCCAGCATCCCGATGCCACATCTTTTCATCTTTGCAATAGGTCCCAAAGAAGATTAGGTTGAGACAGATTGGAAAGACAGAGGGCAAATAAAGGTTGAACACAGGAGGCACTTTACTGGGCCTAGGTAGCAATTTTTCCTATACATGTTTACATTTATTTTTCCTATACACGTTTAAATTAATTACTGAACTGTTTCAGGAAACAGTTGTCAAGTATTATAGTGCTTTAGAAAAGAAGTGAAAGGACGTATGCTTCCCCTCCTAAAGCTTACTGTTGCAAGGCACTTCATCTGAGTTGTCCCCACAGTCATCCACACCGTTGCACCAGTCCTTGATGGGTATACACCGTTTGTTGGTACAGTGCAAGTAGCCCTTTTTACACTTGCGGCTGTCTGCAAGGCAAAATAAGCAACGGAGAGAACAGGGAGTAAGTAGCATTGAAAGACAATGGATTGGCATGTAATTTAATTATCGACTGAGTGAAGCAAGTGCTAGCAAGCCTCTGAATAAAATGGGAGGTCAGCAGGTCTGTTACATCTACCTCCTCTCAGCTTGGAGCCGGATGAAAACAATGCAACAGGCATCCCTATTCTGCAATTCCAGGAGACTGAGCATTTTGCTGGAAAGGGGGGTTATAGTGCGCTGCCTACATTCACAAAGTGTTACATACAGAATCGCTGTGAATAGCTGCACAGAATCAAGCCCCCGATTCCTCTCTTTCAATTAGCAGCTTCTGGTTTTTTGTGAAGTTATCCATTCAAAGGCGAAAAGTCAAGCTAAATCCCTGGTTTCAGCAGAGCTTAGGGGTTGAAAAGGATTAGGGATTCATCTTTTTTTCATTCCAACTCTTGTAACCTTGAGTGAATTCATTCTGTCCCCTAGCAATTTTGGTTTCCGTGCAGAGGGATGTGACAAATGACAAATCAAATCTTATTTTTATAAACCCCAAAACTACAAACTTAAGAGTGAAACAGAAAAACACTCTTTTTATAAGCTTGAAGGGAAGAAAAGAAATATTCCAACAATCTTCCTGATAACCTGTCAAGCAATGGATAAATTCTTCTCCAAGATATGCCCAGATATACAGAATTATTTAATCCAAAGCTAAAAGTTGCAGGGTTTTGAAACATTAGTCCAGACTCTAGAGCAGTGGTGCAATTGAACCGGCTCCACTACCGGTTTGGAGCGCGTGTGCTTTGCGTGTGCCAACCATGCTGCCGCACTTTAAACAACAATGTTTCTGCTCCAGAGGCTTCCCAGCTGATTTGGAAGGCTGCGGGGGCACGCAGAACAGCTGAGTAAAAATCTAAAAATTGTAGGGAATATAAGTCAGAAAAGAGCAAGGGCAGGTGGGAGGGCCCAAACATTGACAGGAGTGGGTGGGCGGGGCCAAGTTTCATCACCACTACCAATACGGCAGAACCGAAGTCTTTGGGCTGAATTTCACCCCTGCTCTAGAGTGTTAAAACATCTCCATAAACAGGCTAGCTGAAGGAAGGAAAAGAGAAGAAGAAGAATGAGAAGGGGGGAAACTCTTACTGCAGTAGGATGGCTTTTCATCTGATCTGTCTTTGCAGTGGGCTACACGATCGCAGGTTTCACTGAAGTCAATGCAGTCACCATTTCCACATTCAAACTCATTATGTACATTACAGGTGGAGTTGGAAGCTAAGGAAGGGAGAACAACACACATTTGTGAAAAGACACCCGTCTCTCAACTCTCGTTTCACTGAAATGTGCCCTGAAATCCCATTCAGAAGATATGTTTTAGATTGGACATCTGGAAGGAGCACAGGTTAAGTTGGCTGCATCAAATGAAAATGCTCTTGTAAGAAAGTGCAGAAAGATTAATAGCTAAACTTCTGGGCAATAAAGGACTGGCAAAGTATCAATGCAGAAAACCTGGACACTTCAGCTAACTACATGCACCCCTATTTCCCTCTATGTATGTATGTAGGGGGGATACATACGGGGGGACAGAGGTCGACTTCGAGGCCCCTAGTATGTGGGGTCCCTCAGGGGTCGGTCCTCTCCCCCCTGCTGTTTAATATCTACATGAAGCCGCTGGGTGAGATCATCCGTGGTTTTGGGGTGAGTTTT
>JAEANM010003026.1:0-23186 GCA_017656035.1 Myanophis thanlyinensis | reverse complement strand
AAAAGAAAAAGTTTTCTTCTGGGACTTTTCTTCTGCTAGTAACTAGTTCGGCGGGCCGGATTAAAAAGCCCAACAGGTCGGATGTGGCCCGCGGGCCATAGTTTGCCCATGTCTGGGCTAGACAAATTTTTGCCTAAACCATAGAGAGCTCCTCACAGTAACACAGCACTGGTCAAGCAAAGGGTCAATGGCATTACTCCCTAAAGTGGGGCTTCCTAACCCCTTTTGAAAAGACCTAGTGCACGGTTGGTTCAATTTGTTAATACTATTGATACTGCCAGAAACTTCACCTCCATCTTCAGTTTTCTATTTTATGTCTTTGCCTGTATTCTAAATTCCTTCCTTGATGTCCTCTTCTGTCAAATTTCTGAATAATTATTGGGTTGTTGTTGTTGGAAGTATAACTTAGTAGTTGCACTTTTCTCCCAAGGACTTTGCAACTAAAATCAGTACTCGTAAGTGTGGTTTTTGTAAGTCGCACTTTTAAAATTTAATAATGAATTTCTAAACATTTTATTGTCTCAATGGACACTTCCTAGCACCCAAATTACATCACAATAGTCTATTTAACTTGAAGAGGAAAATTACTTGAAGCAAGTATACATTTTTAGGAAAAAATTTCTTCCACAAAGTATTGCTGTTGTAATTTTTTTCCCCGTTGTGATAACCTCTTCTAATATTAAATAACTATGAATATTCCTAGAAATTCCATTAAATAAATTTGTGACAGAAGATGTTCTGTTTAGGAGATTACCAGACACTGCAGGCCCCAGTAGCACTATTGGATATATAATGTTCTTCTGGCTTTAATTTGCTATCATTAACAGCTATAATCAAGCCTTTAAAGACTAATCTGATATTGTGAATGGGATCTTGATAGATTTCTGCAGACATGTTTCAACAATACTACCAATATTTCCTAATGAAACAAAGCCAATCATAATTTTTCTTGACAGACAGCATACTTTGGGAAATAGGTTATTTACATTACCATTTCTGTGCTGCTTCAATCAGATTTAAAGCCTATAATATATTATCACTGCATTGTAGAACAAACCAATACAAACTTACAACAAATTGAAAATACAAACATTCTATTATAAAATATCACAAGTCTCTTATTTCAACACACATTCTTAATCACACAGTTCTTAATCCCCAAAGATTTTTTAAAACAAGATCTTGAAATATCAGAAGGAGGGAACTCATCTCTAGGGGCAAACTGTTCCCCAAATAGATAACCAGTTCCCCCACCCCACCCTCTGGTAACCTTGCGGCAATCATGTGTTTCAATGGCTAAATTATCTATGTAAAATCAGTGCTGAAATGAGCTGGAAGCCAAACAATTTCTTATCCAGTGTAGGGCTTGTGTTGTAGAAGAAGAAAAAAAATTGCCACCAAAATATGAGGGACGAAACTGTGGCTGCCTATTAAGCCTACCAAGGATAATTACAACTTTAACCAAACTGCATCCATACTGCTAGTTAGGACAAACAGTGACGAGGGACAGTGGCAATAGTATTCAAGCAGGATGTCATGTTGTGTATATAAATTAGTGACACTACTACAAAGGAAAATGTTCTAAATGAAAGCAATTGCTATAAAATAATGTGCGGATTATTAAGAAAAGCTAATGAGGGATGATTCACCTGGATCTCACCTAAAGAAAACACATTATGCTGTGGTTTGCTTAATCATAGCTTAGTATATATGGCTAGCATCACACCACATTCTAATATATAATGTGTTTTGAAAGACATAAACAGTTTTGGAGCTCTAAACTACCTAAAATGCAGTTATTATAGATCTTTCTGGGACTAGTGAATTTCCTGCCTGCTAAGAGCCATTAAGCTGTTTTTACTTCCTCTGTGTTTATTATCTTTTCAAATGTCATTATAATGCTGCTCCGTCTCCCTTTAGCTGCATGCATCCACAAGCAATTGTAGCAAGATGGGGAATCCAAATACAAGGAATTGGAGCCATAATAAGCTTGGTTCATTATGGCCACATTTTCCCATTTTTGTATTCCATTTCCGCTGCAATTTTTTTTCATCAATATAGGGAGTTCACTGATGGAAGGATCAAGACAGAGTACAGTTTTTATTTGTTTGTTTGTTTATTATTCATTCATTCATCAAACAAAAAGTACAAATTCAAACAAAGAAAATAAGAAAATCAAAATGTGACAGGGGCAATAGGCATGCCAGTATACTTATGCATGCCCCTTAGGGATCCCTTAAATGTGGAGTGAGGTACACAGAAGTTAAATTAGAATTAAAACTGTAAAAGGTAATGGCTGAGACAACTGAATCAGATAAGAAATTCCAGACTTTGACAATTCTGTTACAAAAATCAATTTTTTTATGATCGAGTTTAGAACGGTTTATATTAACTAAAGCAGTTGTTTGCATGCATTACATTATGATTAAAATTTAAATAGTTACTTACAGGTAAAGTGTTTCTATGTACAATTTTGTATGCAATACCTAAGTCTGATTGCAAGTGTCACAGTTCTAAACTATCCAAACTAGGAATTCCAAGCCTAGCAACATAAGGTATTTTATTATGGACAGAAGAATACAAGACTTTTCTTGTAATGTACTTCTGAACTCACTCAGTTATATTAACTATATTAACTGTATATTAACACCACCACTGTGGTGGTGCAGTGGTTAGAATGTAATACTGCAGGCTAACTCACTGCTCATTCCAGGAGTTCGATTCTTATCTGCTCAAGGTTGACTCGGCCTTCCATCCTTCGGAGGTCAGTAAAATAAAGACTTGTATTATTGCAGGCAATATGCTGACTCTATAAAGTGGGCTGAAAAGCACTGTGAAGTGGTATATAAGTCTAAGTGCTGTTGCTATTGCTATTAATCTCCAATATGCAGTAAGGATTCCAGACAGTTGAACAATATTCTAGGATTTCTTCTTTACAATTTTCCGAACACTTGAACAGGGCTGCTGAGCATGGATTGGTATGGGTTGTATTCTTCTGTGATCTTCTTTATTACAGAATATGCCCTTTGGAACAGCTATGAGATTCTGCTGCCCTTCAGTAAAGCATTATAAACCTACCTTTCCCACAATAATTGGGACAGGATAGTTGATGATTCCTTCCTGAAATATTTGGGAATGTTAATATGATCATTGTTGACATCAATTGTATTATAGTTTGTGGTTTTCTGGATTTTGTATCTATTGCAACTCTTGTCTTGTGTTTTATGGCAGCCAACCAGGACTGCTATTCACAAGTTGATAAACTACTGAGAAAGGAAGGAAGGAAGGAAGGAAGGAAGGACTTGGGAAAGGTTGATGTTGTTCAATGGTGTTAAATGTTTTGTCACAGGATGCAATGTTCCAACTAAAGGTGCCTTTGCAATTGACTGGTTATGATTATTATTTTATTTAGTGCTATCATTAAGGCATGACTGGGCTTGGTCACAGCTTAAACAGGATGAAATTCTGCACCAGCTTCTACACAATCTTTCTTTGTGTTGTGAGAAATTCAATCAACTGCTGCCCCCATTATCTCATGGAGCAAGTAGTGACTTGTTTACTTTAACACAAGTTATTCATGTGTGTAATATGATTTTATTTAATATAATAGATTTTTTTTTAGTTTTCTGAATGTCACTGTTTTCTCACACATTAGATGAGTAGGCTACTTTCTACTGAAATAACAGCTTGATGGAGGTGCACCTTTATAAGGTTATAGCAAGTGCATTTGCAATGTAGGTAGGAAAACTGAGCTGAATAATATAGAAGTAGAACAAACCAGGCTAGGAAAGACAGGAGGAGAAAAAGTTGAAAAGCAATTAAAGATTTGAGGCTCCACCAGCTAGAGCAGAGGTTCAGCAAGTATTGAACTGATTGTATAACATCCCCTAAAAGAGTGTTTGTATAGTTACTCCTTAACTTACAGTCATGTGTTTAGCAATTCTTCAAAGTTACAGCATAGAAAAAAGTTACTTGCAACAATTCTCATACTTAAGATTGCCACAATATCTCCATTGTCATTTGATCAGAATTCAGGCACTTGGCAACTAGTATGTACTGTATCTGCAATGATTGTAGTTGGCTGGCTTCATCTGACCATCATTTGTGATTTTCCCAGCCAGATTCTGACAAGCAAAATCAATGAGGGAAGCCAGATTCTCTTAATAATTGCACGGTCCACTTAACAAGTGCAGCGATTCACTTAACAGTGGCAAAAAAAAGAGTTGTAAAAATCAGGCCTGACTTAACTTACTTAGCAATAGGAATTCTGATCTCAGTTGTGGACATGAGGACCACCTGTAGTGGGTAGGGGGCTCTCCAGAGTTGATGAAAACAAATGCTACGGCAGTTATGTTCACCTTGGCAAGAATCTCCATAACCAAAAAATAACCAAAGAAAGCTGAGGGCCAAATGAAAATGTGCTATCTACAATAATGATAGAAGACTGAATGAAGGCAAGGTTGGAGCAGAGATGGTTCCTTGAAAACAAGAAGGATACATCCACGTGCTTACAGAAATGGTGTTGAAGGGAAAATTTCTCCTCCCAAATAACAGCTCACGAGGACAAAACATGAAGAGTGTCTCTAGAATCAGAATTGGAAAAGCAAACATGAAATGGAGAAACAATGGAACGTCTTACTTGGGAATGCCTGGTTTGCATCATGGCCTGCTTTCTACTCAGCTTCAAAATCTGAGCCTGGATTCTGATTGTCAAGAAAGAAGAAAGTTATCATTTATAATAGGGGCAGGAACATAAAGATTCATTCCATGCCTTGGAGTTTAGAATTATTATTCAACATTATTGATCTGGAAGGGCCAAATAGTTCAGGGCCAAAGCACCTGTTTCCTTTGCTATAGAAAATTCCATGTTCATTTGTTGGCAGTTCCAGGGAAAATGAACCTCAGGCAAGGTCAAAGGTGTTTCGCCTGAAGGACAAGCTATTGCATTCTGTGGCATGAAAATCAATTCAATTGTTTTTTTTAAAGAGTGACAGTTGTAGGAAGGAATTCCAATTCTGATCAGAGCACATGGGAGAAGAGATCAATATTTTCCTTTGTATAAAAATCTCTATTATACTATCCTCAGTTGGTTGGCTATGTGGTTCAGAAAAAGTTTCTGTTTATGACAATGGGAATGTATTTCTAAGCACTGCAGCTTGTTAGAAGAAGGGGACAATTGCCTGGCTCATGGCTGAGAGTAAAGGAGAACTTCTCCCAGTTTGTGGCAATCTCATCAGAAGTAGTATATGCCAATTCCCTGCAACTGTTGTTGTCACCTCCCTCTATATCTGAAATTAATAAACGACAATCTTTAAAACATAACTTCCTTTGGTCTGATGTTCAATGGTGCAATTCAGCCTGGTCGCACTGGTTCTACCAAACCGGTAGCAGCGACAAAGTTTGACCCTGTTCCCCTGCCCTTTCCTGTCCTATATCCCCTTCTTTTTTTCTTTTTTAACTCATCTGAATAGGATGGAACAGCTGTTTAGTGTGCCTCTGCAGCCTTCCTAATCAGCCTGGCTGCCTCCAATAAGTAAAAACATACTTTTTAGAAGTCGTAGGGCAGTGTGACTGGAGCATGCATGCACCAAACCTGTAGCAAAACTGATTGTATTCCACCACTGTTGATGTTGTTTGGTTTGGAAATATTATACAAAGGGTCTATTGTTTATATCAATCAATTAATCAATTAGCTTTGCAGTTTGTTTACTCACAATGATTTCTTAATTAGATTCATATTTTTAAGCATGCAGCCATATTTCAGATCATATTATGATGTTCAACCTATGGCAGCTAAAGTAACTAATGATCTACTCATTAAAAATAAAGTTTCAGTGATACTGAGTTTGACTCCTGCTGATTACATGGATATACCCATGTCATTTTCTTGGCAAAAACATGGATTTTATTTGCTATTGTTTACTTACTGATTTTTCTCCCACTTTCCTAAACTAAACCCATGGGATTTCCATGGTGTATTCACCAGCACCCTAGTAAGGTTTGCTTGGAGAGCAAACTGCCAAAATCTAAAACCTGAGCTATAAGTATTTTCTATTATTTCCTAGTAAGATTTATTTCATTTTGTCTTGTCATCTTGTATGAATTCAGCTCATTCAGTAATAGCTCAGGAAACCAGGGATCAACATAATGTGTGAACATAATGTTTGCAGGATGTTTGTTTCTTTGTCAAATTAGCTGCTCTGATCAAAACAATATTCTGCCATTATGCTACAAGACTCACCCCATTAGTACAGGTGTCATGACATTACACACAACTGCAAAAGTGATGGAGCCTGCGACACAATACTACATTTGCCATTTTAATTAAAGCAACTGGAGCAGTGGATTCCATTATATGAATCTAATTTCCTATGAAAGTACTGGCTTCTTTAATATTTTTAACAACATTGGGAGACATATTTCCAGCCACAAAATCTATGCTTCCACATCTCTTCCTCTAATAAAAAAAAATCTCAAAAACATCAGTTTCTGTTGCAGCACTTCTGTAATAAACTGCATTTGTTATTTTTACCCTTAAGAGAATTTTCTTAATAGGCTTAGCTCCATTCACATACATATGATCTACTAAATATCAAATCCAATAAATGTAGTGGAGGATTTCAGACAAAGATACTAACGATAAATCTTTATAAATTTCCAAAAAAGGACAAAATACTGCTCAATCATGAACACAGTAAGGGGATATAATTAACCTCTGATATATTGACCATGCAAGAAGGTAATTAGCTGTATTTTTCTTTTCAGTTTTTTAGTTCACAGCTTGATGTTGACATTTTATAATGTAGGGTCTAACACATTTAACCTAACCATGGTTATTTCAATTTTTTCCCTACAGAAACAGTTTTATTCCCCACCTTTCCTACATATCACCAGCTATTTTTATCATCAAGTGTATTATCAGTGGCAAAACCTGGGTATTCTACTTCATAATTTGTGAAATGGCTCTCAGGGATATTTGCTATTAAAAAAGTGTAAAGAATTATTTATCACATCAAATTAGTGTCAAAGAGAGACTCAAAGTTTAAACATTCCATATACGAAACTAAAACTAATCACTGTTAATGTTGAATGTCTTAGGAGAAATGCATTTTGTTTTAATATCCTTTTGTTAACCATCTGAAGTTTGGGTTACACTTTAAGAAACTCTGAGCCTCTTTTGAAGCAAAACAGAGGTTATGAACTTTATCTCTAAACTAATCCTTTCAATATTTAGTTCCAAAAACCAGTAGCATTACTCTGGTGTGAAAACTAGCGTGAAAACTACTTCTAGTGTAATTAATAAATATTGTGCAGCTGTAACAGAAGAATGGCTGGTGATTCTGTGCTATTTGTTCATAGTAGGACTTTTTGACCAAATAAGGCAATACAGCTTTCTCTTCTGCTTATAATACAGACATGAAATATGATGTTTCAAATGGTTACAAGAAAACACATTTCATTGTTTCTTGTCCATTTCCAAAGTTCTTCTCTAAGAAGCTGGCTGTGATTCTTGGATAGATTTATAGAGATTCCCCCTTGTCTCTATTAAATAATATTTTAATGGAGATCCAAGAGAAAGAATGAAAAATCAACTCAACAATAATTTGTAGTCAGTGATAAAAAGTGAAATTTATTAAAAGCCCCCAAAAATAGCTACTCTGGGGGAAAAGATAGTGATGTCAGTCATGTTTTAGTAGCTATCATTTTGAGGCCCAAATGGAAAATAGATGTAGCAAAGAAATAACTTCTTATTCAACACATATGAAGCCTGGATAGACCTGGGTTCTAATAAGAATTGGGATTAGAAATAGAAATAATACTTTTTGTTCTTGTGTGGAAACAAAAGGAAGTATTAAGACTTTGCCTGGAATTTGTTGTGCTCCTTATGAGGCAATTTGAAGATTCAGACATGTACTGGCTGATTCATAAATCACTGTTCCAACAACTGATTCCTTTCCACTTAATTAAATTCTTGTCTTCAACAAATTTTCTTTGCAGAGATGCTTTTAGATAAGAATCAGTATACTAACCTTTAGAGGAGTAAACCTCTATTTGGTAGACAAGGTAAATTAATAATATCTGTATATGCTAGTACTTCCATCAAGACCATTGGGTATATTAGAAGAGTCTGTTCCAGAGTGAACAGATTCAGTATTAATGACTCTTCTCCCTACTTGAGGAAATATATTAACTTGCAAAAACTCTGTTTCTATAATCTTATAATAAAAGCAGTATTAGCTTGTATGTTTGGGGTTTCTAAATACACTCCACCTTGGAGGGCTGACATCGGTCTTGCAAGCCTAAATGTACTTTCCCAGTCTCTCACTTCATGACAATTATGGAGAGTCACACCTAAGATATGCCATTAAAATAGTTTAATGCAGGGCTGATTTTAGAACTTTGTCACAGGCCTAATAAGAAAAGTAATAGCTGCCATTTTGTCTTTCTTTCTAATGCTTGTATAAAGCGAGTGCTGCAGTTTTTAAGTTTTAAAATCCATTGTTTGCTATGGGGCAGTTTATATCAGAAACCAGAAATAAATACCAGTTTCTGGCAAAAACATCATAAATGGCAGTCATGGAACCGTGGGGCACTGCAAATGGCTGTACACGTGAGCTGGTTGCTGAGTTCCCAAAATGCAGTCATATGACCATGGGGGGGGGGGGTGTTGGAACTTTGAAACCAAGTCATAAGTCCTCATTTCAAGATTCACCTTAACAACTGAACTGTTATTAAGCGACCAGTCATAAGTTAAGGACTACCTGCAGGCATGTTAGTTATTCATGACAGCACTGTATGTTAAGTTCTTTCTAATGGAATGAATAGAATCTCTAAATCATGGGGGGTTTTTCCTAAATGTATCTATCTGGGTGAAAATGAGCACAGTAGGCAAATTCTTTATGTCTGGATATATAAAGACGCTGGTTGGAGTTTAACATAAAAATGAATGTTACTGGATGTGGAAAAAAAGGTGGTGGGGGGAGAGTGAGTGCCCCATGTTGGGTAGATAGTATGACCCCAGATTTACAGCCAATATGCATTTACTTTCTGTTTATGAACTAGCTCTCCATAAAGAAAAGATTGATCCATAGTATTCTGTCTGGTCAAAGTTTTTAAAAAGTAGGCTGAATAAAAATTAGGCTAAATAATTTCCCCTACATACATCATGCATGTGTATGTTTCCTTTTTTATCTTTTCCTTTTCCTTTTTTTTTTTTTAGGTTTCTTCACTCTTTTTTATCCAGTAAAGCAATAAAAAGAAGACTTTTGAGTGGGTGCATAAGAAGGGTTTATACAAAGTAGTGGATGGTGAAAGTGGACAGACGTTTTTCTTCATCTGTCATAATATTAGAATTCAAAGACAGCTAGTGAACTCAGTTGGCAGTGCATTTATGACAGAAGAAAACCCAGTTTGTCACATTACACGTCCTTAACTTTTGGAATTTACTATCACAAGGTATAATGATTGCCATTTAATTGGGCAGCTTTAACAAAACACAAAACAAATTCATAGTGATACATGCATAAAAGTCTGTGACCACGGTGGTCAAAATGTTTCATGTTCCAGCTTGATAAGCTGATAAATATTTTCTGGGATTCCTGCCATCGTTACCTGCTTGTAGACATCTTCTAGACCAGTGTTTCTCAACCTTGGCGACTTTAAGATGTTTGGACTTCAACTCCCAGAATCCCCCAGCCAGAAAAGCTTCCCCAACCAAGGTTGAGAAACACTGGTCTAGACGTATCTGGTTAAACTAAACAGGTTGGTTTCTTCACCTAAGGATGAATTGGGATGAATTAAAGGCAACATAATGAGAGTTAGGAGACAAAGGGAGACATAATGGGAGACAAAGAGGATGCTGTTTGTACATCACTTAATCGCAATGGGGGTGAGGTGTGGGAGGCAGGGCTGAAATCTCATTGGGGGAAGAAAGAAACCCATGTACATTCTATCCTCTTCTAGCCATCTTCTCTTTGGACCTCCGTGCAATTTGTTTGTTCTGAAATAGGGATGGGGAATGGTTTATAAAATAGATCATAATTAGTAGGAATCACTATATAGAAACATTATACATTATACAGACTGTACACACATACACATACATGCTACATTGTACATACTATACATTATACATACTTGTGCAATATGTATATACTGGTGGAATAATGTATGTGTGCACATATATATCTGTATGTTGAAATGTATGTGGAAATGTGTTAGCTGGGGCATTTCCTAGGGTCAGGGATTTGTTTATAAGTCTGGAGATATATTTTGTATTTGAATGTATTCGGTGTCCTGTGCTTTGTGTGATTGTACCAATGGAGGCTCATTCAATTTCTCTGCACATATGTTGTGCATTGACAATAAAGGATTGAACTGAATTGAATTGATACTATATTGTACACTGCCCAGAGGCCTTCTGTAAGGGAGATGGGCAATTTCAAAAGGTGATAAATAAATATAGTTACAGTACATACGGGAACTTCTGAAGTTTCTGGATTTTATTCAGTGACTTTCTGCTTCTTTATCAACCTTCTTTTATTAAGGTGTGATGAAATCTGATGGACAGGAGCCCCCTAAGATACTTTCTTACCATGAGAGAAGTAGAAACAAGAAGTTTGGATATAAATCATTATTTTGGGAGTGTTTCTTGGAAGGCAGTTTGCTAATATTGTTATCTCTTAAGTGGATGGGCAAGCAAATAACCCACTTTAGCCAGAAGTGAGCAAGTAAAGGGTTATATTTGCTAACTATCCTTTTTATGCTCTATCAGTTTTGCTACTCCGATTAGGAGTTATAGGAATTGTTATCCAACATATTTGGAAGATGGCAGTTAGTAAAAATGATGTACAGAAATGCACAATGTTACATTGCACAGATAGTCCTCAACTTGCAACCGTTCAGGTGCTGACCGTTCAAAGTTACAATGATGTACAGAAATGCACAATGAAAAAAGTGACTTATGATCATTTTTCACATTTTACAACCATTGCAGTATCCTCATAATCATGTGATCAAAATTCAGATGCTTTGCAACCAACTCATATTTATGATGGTTGCCATGTCCCAGGTCACATGATCCTCTTTTGAGAACTTCTGACAAGAAAAATCAATGTGGGAACCAGATTCACATAACAACCGTCTTACTAATTTAACCACTACAGTTTCACTTAATAAATGTATCAAGAAAAGTCATTAATGGGGCAATGCCCACTTAACAAATGTTTCACTTAGCCACATAAAGTTGGGGTTCAATCATGGTCATAAGTCATTGATCACCTGTATATAGATTACAATGTGGTATGCTCATTGGGGTTATTTTATGATTTAAGATTATCAAAGTAGGTTTAAAAAAAGGAATGGAAAATGGTGAACATTAAAAGAAATTAGAAAAGTAAAGCAATCAAAACAGAAATTTCAATGAAATATAAAAGAAGTTCTGAATTGCAATTGAACAAGCAGAGCAGCATGTCTCATGAGGAAAAAGACAAAACAACTGTTACAGTTGTTATGGAAGTGATGTCACATGTATTATCCCAATTATATTATTGTCATTAACATAATTACAGGACATCATCATGTTACTACCAGATGCCTTTGCAACTGTGTCTTTATGATTGCAATGATTGAGTGACAAACTCAAAATGCAGCTTGTCTCAGCAGATGGATGTCTGAAGAAGCAGAAACATGAAGCAAAGAGATTTCTTTATAGTATAATAACATTAGTCCAGGATTTTGGACAGAAATCCTGCTCTCTCAGTAAAATAGCCATTGCAATATAGCAATAGCACTTAGACTTATATACCTCTTCATAGTGCTTTACAGCCCTCTCTTAGCAGGTTTACTGAGTCAGCATATTGCCCTCAACAATCTGGGTCCTCATTTTACAAACTTCAGAAGGATGGAAGATGAGTCAACGTTGAGCTGGTAAAGATTGAACTTTCTTCAGGCAGCTGAATTAGCTTGCAATACTGCATTCTAACCACTGTGCCATCATGGCTCTTATATACCACTGAACTGACATAGTTTGAAATAATAGACATTATATAATTATAATTTAAACCTGAGGTGACCACATGCGAATGACAGTCCCCAGTGTCCCGCAGTTTGCATTGCTAAAATCTGTGGCATGTCATCTTCCAATGGTTATTTCCATTGCCACTGTAATGAAATCCATCCACCTTGCTACTTCTTCTCTTTTCTCCCAGATTAGTGTCTTCTCCAGGGAGCTTAGTCTATGTATAATGCATTCAAAATAGAACAAGCGATACTGGTCATTTGTGTCTCAAGTGAGAACTCTGGACTGATTTTTTTCAGTGATCTATTTGCTTCCCCCACCCCCCTTTGTTATACACATATTCTCAGGACTTTTCTCCAACACCAAAGCTCAGAAATGTCAGAATTCTTCCCATCTGATTTCTTCAAAGTCTAACTTTCACTTCCATATAAAATCACAGGTAATATCATTTTCTGCATGAATCTGATCTTTGTAGGTTCAGACACACCACAGTTTATCCTTAATAAAAACAGAGTAGTGATTTTACTACTGCCTTGTCCAAATGGAAACCAGACACTGTATTATGTACTTCACTCTTTCCAAATTTCTGAAAACTCTCACCACTAGCCCTGTTGCATGAGATTCAGATCTGGTACAAACAAAAGACAGGATGAACTAAATGCTTTGAGTATCAGGCAATGACAACATAGGGTTAAAGACAGTGTGGGATGCAACCAGTTTTACTACCGGTTCGGTGAGCATGCGCTTTGCCGCGTGGCTTCAAAACTGCAGCTATTGAACTTACCTGAGGCAGCCCAGGTGAGTAGGAATGCTGCAGAGGCATAGTAAACAGGGTTGTTCTGGGTGATTCAGCTGAGCTAGAGAGAAAAAAGAAGGGGATATAAGACAGGATAGGGCAGGGGCAGGTGAGCAGGGACAAATGCTTATCACCACTACTGGTTTGCTAGAACGGTGCTAACCAGGCTGAATCCCATCACTGGTTACAGAGTAATTTCTCCATGTAGCCTAGAGTTATCTTTTCAAACTGGCTAAAACAATCCATTCCTTGCCAACTGTGACTTTAAGAGGGTATTCTACAATGAACCCGTATAGTAAAATGTGTACTCCACCACTGAACTGTGGTGTCTTTCTAATTTGCAAGGCTGAAGAATTGCCTAGTTTGTAACCCGGAACTAAATGTAAGATTGAAGCAAAGTGAGCTTCCTTTACAAATACTGGCATGTGTCACTGACCAATTATGATTTTAAGTGTCTCTAATGGTACAAAGGTGTGCTCTGTTCAGAATTCTGAGCCACACCTTTCCTTCATTTTTTTAAATATTTAAGTTTTGGTGTTTCATTTCTGCAATAATCCCATTTCAGAGAGGATTACTTGGAAAGCAACTAGTCAATTTATGATTCTGGAGAATGTATTTCATTCAATAATAGGTAAGTCAGCAAGACAAGTGACCTATTATTATGCCTTCTGTGAGTAAAAGTTGTGCTTTTTTTAAAAAAAAATCTTGTTTTTGCTTCCCTCTGTCATCAGGTATTTTCATTTAGTATCACTACCCACGTACAGTATTGTCTATGTAAAATCACAATTCGTTTATTAAGGGAAAAGGGTATAATTTGTTTTACAACAGGATTTTTTTTAAAGACTAAAGTTTCGTTTATTTATTTATTTTATTTTATTTATATACCGCCCCCTCTCCCTCAGGACTCGGGGTGGTTTACAGCCAATAAAAACAGAATAGAGATATAGAATACAGTTAAAATCCATTAAATCAAAATTTGGCATCAACAGAGTGCCAATTTAAAGACCTTGCCACAAAACATTTTAACATATGTCAGAACTAAATACCATGAAAACTGGAGAACCATATGTGTGGATGGGAACTATTGGTTATGAAACTGTTCGGCAGAATTTTAGGATGCCTTAATATAAATTACTAATCAGATATTGATGTTTTATTTAATTGCCCATAATGGAGCATTACAGTGGTGAGATCTCAGTTACAAACAGAAATGGGTCTTTTTCATGAATAGAAAATATAGGAAGGTTTTTATTGCTTTGGTTCTGTTCTTATAATTTATTTTTCTGTGTTGTGTACTCTACCCAGAGTCCTTTGCATTTGGGATGGGTTACAATACTGTTAAATATACATAGGTACATACATACAGGTATGTATGTATGCATGTACACTTAATTTTCTAAAAGCCAGCATAGTATGTTTCCCCCATGTAAATTTAGCTTTATTAAGCACCTTAATAATTGTAAGGGACTATTTGGATGGATCCAAATTATTTTAGTAGAACTAACTTAACACTATGTCAAAAATAGAAATAATTAAATAGCAGGCAACCTTTTCTTTCATAGACATGCATATTGCAGAATACACGAATACCTGTTTTATTTTACATACATTGTCCATTTTCAAATTAAAGGGTGGCAGGTTTTTTTTTATACAGACTGAGATCTAAATGACTGAAATATAAAAGAAAATAAGGTCACATTACAAAAAGGAAATAACATTTGTTCTGTTAAGATCAGAGAACAGAAGTGTTCCCCGCCCCGAACCTGAGGCAAGTAACTTCTCTTGTGGCATTCTGTATCTTTCAAGATGGTTCTGGTGGTTTTAGTAGTGTGAGGATCACTTTTATTAAATTTAAAAAATTCTATGCCATCAACGTAACTCCCCTCCTCTCAGGGCTACAGATGGAACATTTTAAAATCACAAACCACTGGCAACTTAAAATAGAAAGCATAGGTACCATCAGCTTCTTTTTACAATTCAAAACTAACAAGGGATGTTTTCTTTTGAAGCACATATAGGTAACACTGTGAGGCAAGTAATGATCCCATATTCCAATAAGATAACCTACATAGTACAAAATACTCTGATGTATAAAATAATCAGTGACATTAGATTTCCCCTCCCCTTTCACCAACCCAGTAATCAAGAATTAACCTTCATTTTTCTTTTGAAAGAGTTGAAATAAGGAACAAACATTCCTCTGAGTGAATGACTTGGGATTTGCAATGTGTTCGATCTTTTCAGAATTAAAATAGATTGTCTGGCCACTTTTAAAAAGTTTTTTAAAAAGCTTCCTTTGATTTTTCACACAGTGTCAAAATTTAAAATATTGATTCTGTTAGGAACAGATGTCTCCTTTGATTTAGAGGCAAATCCATCCCTCTTTTAAGTTTAGAGTGTACTTAAAAATACAATCCTGTGTGTGCCTACACAAAACAAGTCTCACATAATTTGGAATAGTTTAAATACAAATAAGTGGATAAAATATTGCAGCCATAAGGAATAACCTATGGCCCAGTAGGGAACAGAATCTGTGAAATTTTTTTAACAATGTCCAATAAAAAGTTGCCAATTCCAGATAAATACAAGGGGAACTGGAAGTAGTTTTGCAGCTGAGAGAAAAAATACAAGTAGTTGTGTTTAAATTTTTTATGACTGGAATTAATTGTCCTAAAAGGGAACAAAATCCAATCGATTTCTTGGTGCAAAATCAATTTGAGGAAATGGATAGATAATCCTTAAGGTAATCAAACATAGTACAACCTAAGAAAATAATTGTAGGACCCAGGCGAAAAACCAAAATAGGGCCACAACACAACTCCAGAACAATAAATTACAGGATGGCCCTCTGTGTTCATAATAGTACATAATTTTTTTTCAAAGGGAATAAACATATTTCATTAGTAACACTGGAAATAATAAACAGATCCTGTGGTCATCGCCATGTGTAGTCTTACATCCTTTCACAGGATGAGGCAGAACAACTGGGATGGTTAGGAAATCATCAAAGTACCGCTGGGACATATGTCACAAGCAGGACTGTGCCTGTTTCAGAACTCCCTTCTTGGTGTTGGTGTGCATATATGGGAGGTAGAAGTGCTGTTTTCAGTGTGCTGGTGTTTTAAAGCAATAGGGTGAAATCTGCTGCAGGCACTGGATCATACTCCGTCCCTAGTACCTGTAGGTTTCCCAAATCTGCTCTAGGCCTGCCTATTAAACTAGATTTAGGAAAGGGAGACGGGATTGTGGGAGATCAAAGTAGCACTTTTGTGGAAACACATGTCTGGCTGTGTGAAACTGGAAGCAACCTAAAGCTGTGCAGGAAAGTTAGCATTGTGAGAACAAAGAGGAGCCCATGGTTTTTCTTTCTCACTGATTTTGGGATATTGGAGGTGAAGGGGTTATGACAATAAGATCATGGCATTGCTAGAAAAAGTGGGCTGGATGTTTTTCAGGATTGGAGTCTTCCAAGTTTGTTTTTCTGCAGTTCTTGTTTGAGTTTCTTTAGTGGATAGATATATTAATCCTATGGAAAATTTAATGCATCCGTGTAATAGCTTCTTAACTCAGGCTGGTATTATATGGCAGCTTGCCTGAGTTTACTGGGCCAATCAAGGAAAGCTCCAAGACCTGTAGAAAGAAGGCAGGTATCAAAAGCTGAAGAAAGGAAGATTGAGATAAGCAAAGAACTGTGAGCTGTGTGAATGTGCTTAATCTGAATTGTCTTTTGCTCTGTCCTTCATCCATTCCATTCTTATTGTCCCCTGTAGTGATATGCTCTCCACCCACACATTAATCTTTCCTTCCTGAACTTTTTTTCCTATTTTGTTTATTTCCAAGAAAGTTGGAGAAAATAGAGCTTGCGGGACTGAGGAATTGTCTAATTGTGAAATGATCCAGATTGGTCAGCAGGACACACTTACAACTACAACATTTAACAATGGAAAAAATTGCAAATGTATGCACTGTGTTAATGTGCGCTAAGCAAAGCAAAAGAGGCTTCTTACATTATATTTGAAATTGTAATTGCAACTTTCAGGGCACTTCCATTCTTCTCCTAAATCAATTTCAAGATGAACTTTGTTCATCTAAATTTTAGGAATCTCAAAATATTGATCCAATCAGCATTCATCTCTTTTTCAACAGACCACTAAAAGAGTGCAGGAAAAATCCTCTCTCTCTCTCTCTCTCTGGTTACTATAGACCAGGGGTATCAAACTCAATTACATTGAGGGCTGCATCAGGGTTGTGTTTGAACTTGTGGGGGCAAGGGCATGGCTAGGGTGGCCATGGCCAGCTCAGTGTCACTCCTGTTGGGGGCACCTCTGGTAGTCTGAGCACTCTGCCAGGGAAAACAGGCTCCTGAACTCCATTTTCACTGACAGAGGATTGCAGGAGGTTGTGACAGCTGAAAACAGAGCTCATGAGCCTGTTTTCCCTGGCAGAAGCACCACAGACCGGTCCTTTACTGTTTCCAGAGCAGCCCTGTGGGCCAGATCTAAGTATCCTGTAGGCCGGATCTGGGCCCCGGGCCTTGAGTTTGACACCCCTGCTATAGACCCTGCAGCAGCAGAAATCTTTTCACTTCTACTCCACATAAAACAGAAATAAAATCACTAGGCTTTCTGCCTTTGACATTTGTAGCTTACATTATGGATAACTGGCTGCTTGTAAAAAAAGTGGGGGAGGGGAAAAGCTGAGCTCTTGCTAAGAAAAAAAAAAAACTACGCAGTTTACAAAACTGCCTTTTCTCCTAAAATCATCTTGAAAGCTAGGGAGGTGGAATTTATTCATTTATTTCAATTGATGTAGCTGCTCATCTTAACATCCTAACTCTGGATGGCAAGCCCTGGTTAAAAAGCATAAAATAAAAATGACACCCCCATGAAAGCATATCAACATTTGTACAACCGTGGTTGCACAGTTTGGACAGCTGAAGAAAGGACAGAGAAATACAAATAGGCATTAGAAATAGGACATACTGTAAAGCTAAGAGCTAGGAAGCTAGATGAGGCAACAGTTGCCCTCATTGGTGAAAGGAAAGTGTCCAACTTCTACAAAACTGCTGTATTGCAAGTGAAAAGACCAGCTGTGCTCTGATTTCATATAAACCAAAAAGGAACCAGAAAAAAATAATGGACTTGGCTCTCAACACCATTTATAAATAGGAGCTCAGGGGATACTTAACCGATTACAAACTTGATGCAAACAGCTTACTCAGTAGGGAAGAGTTTTAGGTACCAAATAGTGGGTTGGATCTTTAACTTATTGCTAGGTCTCTTAATGATTTCCAGTAGATCATTACTGGTCTTCTGATTCCCAGTTGTTTAAAAACAACAATGGCAAAATGATTGTACATATAAAGTGATATACCTACCTATCTACTGTACACCCAAACATAATGCTGCTGAAATGAATAATGCTCGGGAGAACTAGAAGTAGATGTTTATTTGGAAGGCATAGAAACTGTTTTTTAGTATTCTAGTATTCAAAACAAATTCCTGGGCAGTGTCTCATAAGTGTATCTTATAAGTGTATGTTGTTTGCACAAGTTGAGTGTTCTCATGGTTGTAGTACAGCAATAACAACATAGATTCTTCAATTAACTCATGGCTTCTGCTAATCCCTCCTTCCCGGGCATAATTTATAGCTTTGTAAAATATTTATGTAGTACGATAGCTTTTGATTATGCTATATGCATAATCAGTGGGGTTCAACTATTTTGGAAAGTCAAATTTTGCCAATATATTAATAGTACCATTATATATACAAATACAAATTCTGATCTTGCTATGGTATTATCAAGACTATTGGAGCTGGAGATCAACAGAATCACTATGATGATTACCTGGTGTAGATCCAATGGCCAGTTTCCTTCTCCTACCTAAGATTGCAGTAATCCTTTGCTGCCTAAAAGATGTTCTTCAAGATGGAAGTTAAAGAAATGTATGATAAATACGGTCTTGAAAAAGCTAATTTTGAGAAAATCCAGTCTAAATGAACAGACAATCCCATTTCAGTTTCTCTGTAACACGACTAGAAATGACTGATTTCTACTAGATCAGGCAAAGCATGTGTGAATTTTGAAGGAGAAATTCATTCCACATATAGAAATCAACACTTAGCTCCTTATTCTTTGGTAGTTAGGACTACATTCCCCTACAGACCAATGTGGGTTTATATCCATTGGTTTCATTGATTATTGGCTTGAGAAACTACTTATTGTGGCGTCCCTATTTGCTCATATATTTCCCATGAACCATGTAATGTGGATTTTTTTAATCAGTTCATATAAAATTAGAGAACAAACCAAGGTCCCCATCACTTTTAATATTATTGTCTCCTTGACCCCTCTAAAGTGGTAGGATTAGTGAAAGCTTTATCTGATGAAGCTGAAACAATCAACTTCTCAATAGCTCCCCCTTGTGCTTAAGAGAATCCAACATGTTTAGCAACTTCTTTCTCTCCAAATCTTGCACTAAGACAAGGAAAATATAAATATGTACTGTATTTATGTGTTTGGCTTTATTTTTAAAAAGTTGAATATTATAGTCTTTCTTATGACTATGCAGTAGTTCAATTTTGATTTGGAGGAGGTGCTTTGGAACATGCAAAGTCAAGAAATGCCACACTATTTACAACTCATTAAAGTAACTGCATCATGAAACCCTGAAAATACACGTAGGCTCCATTACAGAGTCTCAGGCAGGTGCTTCGTTCATATTTCCATGAAACATTATTCCCAATGATAACAACAGCATCCCTCAATCTTATTTCTTATGTAACAAAATTAAAAATATCATGCTTGTTTGCCAGATTTTGAAAAAAAAAATTTTCACTGAAAATCTCAGTCAGAACTCAAAAACCCATCTCATTGACACTGTTGCATAGTCAGATTTTTTAAAGTCAGTGGATGCTAAAGAAAGATCCTTACATTTCTTTGGAATAGCAATTCTATGCCGGAGGGGAAGGGAGTTTTATAACCCTGCCCCTCCACAAGATTGCTAATCTAAATATCTCTCTCACTGACAGTGGCTCCAGTTAAATCAGCTATCCACTCTCTCCTCAGCTATTTTCAAATCAAAACAAAAATATCAGGAGATGAAATCATGGGACTCCCATAGAATGTGTATTTTGGCACTTAACAAGGAGTGTGAGAGAAAGCAATTGCATTCTGGCAAGAAGAAAGATCTGCTAGAGATGGAAGAGAGAACATAAACTGTTCATTTCACCCTGTCTTCAGAGGATAGAAGGATAGTCCTTAGAAGGCTCCAATTATGGGACTCAGATATTTCCAGTGTAATTCTAAATGACAGAAAAGGCGGACTTCTTCCACATGTCCCTTCAATCTTGTTCCAGCTCTTAACTGCTCTGGGCAGGTGGTGGCCAGGCCTTCTCCATGGTGATGTCCTGATTGTGGAAAACTCTCTCTAAAAATATTCATTTGTCTCCTCTCTGTTGAATTTGAGAATTCTTACTCTTGAAGAATATGAAAGATGTGAACGACTGAAGGAGTTTTCATTTTCCTGAATTATTTGTTGTAGTTCCTGAGTGTTAATTAACATTTATTACAGTTATAGATCAACATCATAAAATGACTCATGTCCCAAAGTAATATATACACATACACAGATGTACTGCAGGACATGAAATATAAAAGGAGTAAAAGTTATAAAAAATTCACAAACACATGTTATACAGGTCAAGCTCTTCCATGGAACAGGAGAGGTGGTGTGTGTTTAATTGGAGAGATGAGAAGTCTTAATTGTTAGCCTCCTCAACAGCAATAACACTGAATTTAGCTGCATTGTAGAAACTTCCACATGCTTCTCCATCAAAAGCCACTGCATTTTCTTCTCATCTATCAGGTTTTGGGATAGCTGCCTAAAAGAGACCTTGATTCCTTGCCCAGCATAATTTTCACAGAGTTCTCTTTAACAAGGTTCATCAAAATAAATGAAATGGGATTACAAGAATTTCAACAACTAAATTATTTCCCATCTGGAACCAATGTATCTTAGGGTTAAGGCATTCCAATTTTCCTTTTAACAGCCTTCCTATGATCTCATGAGGAGGCAGGTCCCTTCTGTACCAACAGGGAAGCTTGCAGCTGGCTGTTTACATAATGGCAATTCTATCAGTCTGGGAACCAACCCTTACATAACCTGATCTTCCAGAACAGTTTAGCAGTGGGGAACTAGTAGTTCTGAACTCTAACCCATGTGAAAAGGGCAACAGAATAAACCATGGGTGACTGTCTCAAGGACACTCAGCTAGCAGGACAAGTTTAGTCCTGAACGAAATCTCACTTACAGTAACTCTGAAAGCAAGTTATTGAGTCTCACCAAGTAGAATGCTATCTGATGTAGCTAGCATAAAGTGATAGTGACATTAATTCCATGCCAAATCTTAATGGGGACATGGGAATGAAACTTGAATTATTCTGAGAATTGTTTCAATTCCAAATTGATTCGCACCGCCAATGAAATAAAATATTTGGTTGACCGACCATGTCTTCTAAGGTCTAATTCAAAGCCTTCCATCCAATGCTATATCCAGTTGTGTCAAGAAGATGAGAAATCTCAGGTTAAAGATCATTTTGGACTAGCATCTAAGGCCGTGATGGTGAACCTATGGCATGGGTGGCAAGCAGAGCCATCTTGCTGGGCATGCAAGCTGTTGGCCAACTTACCTCCAGCTGAGCATGCACATGCTATTGCACATGCACGCATGCATAATTGCAGAGACCCAGCTGATCTTTGGGTGTCTGCTGTGCATGCGTGCAATTGCAGCAGGAAATCCAGCTGGTCTTCATTGCTTATGTGTGCATGAGTGCCTGCGCACAGCACACATGCATTGCACATGCAAAAGCTGCATGCATGCACAGATGGTGCACTTGCACATGCAGTGCACATGGAGGAGCTGCATGCAAGTGCAGATGGCATATGCAAAACATGTACTTTTCAGCACTTGGTAAGTAAAAGGTTCGCCACCACTGATCTAAGGTGAATTAGTCTCAATATGGGACATAGTAGAAGTTATTTCTGGTTCCAACCACACCAAAGAGTTAGAGATGCACACTGAGGAACAAAACTGTGAATTTGATGGCTTTGAAAGTGTGTCCGTCTTGATAAGTAAACATAATTCTATTTATTTATTTGTATCGTTTATTATTTCTACAAATAATGCAAGACAGTGAATGTATCCAACATACATTCCTCCTCTTATTTTCCCCACAAGAACAAGAACAACAACCTTGTGAGGTGAGTTGGGCTGAGAGAGAATTACTGGTTCAAGGTCAACAGTCAGTTTCAATCCTGCTGTCTTAACCACTAGACTAATTGGCCTTGTAGGTGTGAATAATGAAGGGTATATAATTGCTACCTCGGCTGCCAGCAGATACAGAATTGTATTAGCAATTTTTTTAAACCCCATCAGTGACAAGTTTTGCTTTGTTTCCATTCAGGAAGAAGAGGTCTGGAAGGTAATTCTCGGGTATTTTAAGGCTTTAGTTTGTTCTCTGAGATTGTTGCTTATTTCCCAGGAGTGAGTGTGGCTGTCCACTCTTTCAGTAAATACAAATACTTTTGTTTTAGTGTAACTCAGTTTTTCCTCTCTATACAGCTAGAACTTGAAACCTCTCTGTGTTATGTGGAATAGAGCTATGCCATCAAGGCTTGAGTTAGGGAAAGTACGTATATAAACAATAATAGAAGGGGCAATTGTTATCATATTGATGTACTCTCATTGTTCTCCTTTTCCTTGTTTATTTTATTGTTCTATTATTTTACTTCTGTTTACACTCTTTTCATTTCTTCCTTTTTGTTGTTACAAGCTCTCCTAGAGTAGCCTCACAGTGAGATAGGTGGCAGATAAATTTAAGAAATAAATAAATTGCGTACCCTTCCTTCCTTTTTCAGTCGGGATTGATGTAGAAATATGTCACAGAATGCATTTAACCGATGTGAGAGTGTTTTTAATGATCCAAAATAGAAACCTTCAATCAATTACAGGTAGTCCTCACAATTGGGACTGGCAGCTCAGTCATTAAGTGAAGTGGTTGTAAGTGAAATCACTATGCTTATGATTTTATTTCAGCTTCCCTTTGCTTTGTAGAACTGCAAGGGTCATAAATGCAAGATTGGTTGTAAACTATCAGAACTGGGAACAGTTGCTAAAAGGGGCAGTCATTAAATGAGGACAACCTGTAGATTGGTTAGCTATGCTAAAAAAAAAGTCTACCCTGGGAACTGAGTAAAAGTCACCTTTAAATCAAGAAAGATGACAACTTGGATATATATATATATATATATATATATTGGTTAATTATTTTTACTGCTGGTACTTTAAAAATTCAGGGAGACCGGTATA
>JAEANM010003025.1:0-23189 GCA_017656035.1 Myanophis thanlyinensis | reverse complement strand
TGAACCAACTGCAGCCTCCGGACGCTCTTCAAGGGGAGCCCCATGTAGAGAGCGTTGGCGTAATCCAGACGGGAGGTAAGCTAGTGTACCACAGGGACAGGAGAAGAAGCTGAATTGGGCCTAGTTTTGTGCTATTGCCTTGTTGCTGTTTCAGTCAGCTGGTGGCCACAGGAGGGTGAGGAAAGAAAGCACTTTTCTGCACATGTACAGTGCTTGCTCCTCATCTGGAGCAGCCTGAGAAGATGGAAGCAGCAGTAATTGTGTGAGGAAACCTGGACTTCGCCACTCACTACTGCCTCAGTCAAAGTGTGGCCTTGCAGATGAGCACAGCCAGGAGCTATGGATTCAGACCTCCACAAAAGTCCCATCCTGACCCTTCCATTTAAGAATGGTGAATGCCTTGGAAACTTTTCTACTGCACATACACAGGTGGTATTTCTAGAACTGGCTGCTAAAACTGAACATACTTACAGTGCACCAATATTTATCATTCATACACTGAAGATAAGTTTGGCTAGCTCAACCATTTGTTTTAGAAACAAATTAGACATTCAATCTATTTTTCCCCCTTCCCTTTGCCCTGGTGAAAGCTATCCTTTTCCCTAATGAAACATGAAAGCACAGGTCTCAAAATCAAAAATAATAGCAATAGCAACATAACTTAGACTTATACACCACTTTGCAGTGCTTTACGGCCCTCTCTAAGTGGTTTACAGAATAAGCCCCAACAATCTGGATCCTCATTTTACCAATCTTGGAAAGAGGGAAGGCTGAGTCAACCTTGAGCCAGTGAGAATTGAACTGCTGGTAGTTAGCAGAATTAGCCTGCAGTACTGCACTCTAACCACTGGGCCACCATAAAGCTATAGTAAGGCCTTGGAAGTGTAGCAGTTAAAGGCCCCAGGATATAAATAGGAAGATCATGAATTCTAGTCTTGCCTTAGACAAGAAGATATCACCCCAGTTCTACATGTCTGAAATTAGGAATTTAGGGAGCTGATGTCAGGCTCCAAAAAGCAAGAAAGACATGCAAGGTTACTTTTGAGCCGTTTCCTTTATTATTCCTGCATTGTTAAAGATGCAAGAGAATTCTAGAGAGGAGCTATCTTGACCTTCTTTCTCTCAACCAATCTATCTAAACTTTGCTGTCTCTTACTCCTCTGAAATGCAACACCTTGGTCCTGGGAATCCAGATTACATTCCCCTACACTTTAGATAGAACATTAAAAATGCAATACGTTCAAATACAGCAGGTTTTTTTTTTTAAAGCTTACTGTGCTTCTTCTATCATTAAATGAGGTAGTAACAGTCAGAGGCTAAATAGTTTTTGCTATTTCCATGCTTAGGACTTCTCTTTTATGATCTGCATGTTCCAGTGGTGTGGAAGAAATGACTGTGGCACCACAGGGCATGGCACTTTGATGGTATTGCTGATTAATTCTAGTTCGTTAACTCTAATATTTGGATTCTTTCATAGTGTAATCCTGAAAGCAACATCATTAAGATTACTGCATACAATATTTTTTAAAAACCTGGAATACTTTGAATTAAATTGCCTGTAAGCTCTCCTGAAGAGATGCAAATATACCTTGCTTGTGCTAATTGAATTACATTAATCACATTTAGTTAATTAAGCTTATTTAGCAAGCAGCTTCAGTGTGGTCCAGGGGATTAGCTGTAGAAAAACTTTTTGCTCATGTACTCATGTCCATGTTACAATGTTAATCCAAATTCCTATCTCATGGATCACTTTAGTGGTCCTAAGGTTGAGGTAAATGTAAGATAGTTTAATCATCATGTTGCAGCATAAATTATAAATTTGTCTGTTCTATTTCCTGAGACTTTGATTTAGAATGATTTTCTACAGAGAGTTGAAGACAAAGGACACATTTGATTTTAACTTGATCTAATTATTTTAGTATGTTTCTCCCATAAAGTTGTTGCTGAAGAGAGGGCAGAAACTTAAATAGGTATACAATGTGCGAGTTAGAAATTTTTCCCCTAGTAGATTATAGCTGGATTTTGTTACATCAGTCTTGTCATAGTTATTGTTATTCTGGCTGCCTGTTGATTTCTTGGGATATGACCAGAGAGGGGATTCTGTCCATTAGTTGAGCATTTTGAGCCTCACAGAGAACATCTTTATTGTAACTATATCTGGTCTACCATGCTTGGCCCTCTTTTCCTGTGTTGCTCTCAGTGAGCTTTTTATTTATTTATTCTGTTAACAGGGAACTTTCATTTGCAGCAGCAAGTAACACAACAGGACTGATGGCATTGTATAATATGACTATATGAAACCCTTGGAGACAAAGTTTGATTCAGATCCTTTCACCTGGTCTTCCAGTCTACTGATAGTGTGACAGAATGAGTGAAGAGGCGTTCTGTAAATAGAGAATTGTCTTATAGAGATATGGCAGAAAGTGGGTCAATAAGACTCTTTCCAATTTGCTTTTAAAAAGAACACCTTGTTTTGGTGGAGAAAATAAAGGAACTTTTTTTTTAAGTGCAAGGATTTCTGCTGTTGGCTAGAGTTGATCACTTATTGGCTAGATAAGCAGACAAATCAGATATGGGCCAAGAAGGGTACATTCTGATTGGCTGTTTTTCTCCTGGTTAAAAAACAATATTGTTATATTCAGTAGGGAAAATTTACAGTCTGGATGCCTGGAGTGGGTACACCCATTTTCCTAATCATTGCTGTTAAAAAGTTATGTAAGTTTTTACTATGCTTAAGAAACCTGAAAACAAAGTTCAAAGAAAAGTGACAAAAGAATTTAAAAAATAAGATTGTTAAGTACATTAGAGAAAATGATTTTTTTCCAAACCACCTTCAATTTTCAGAATTACTCCTTGCTTTCAAAAATAATGAGGGTTTTAGGTATTTCCTAATGAGGGTATTTCCAATTATGATGATCGATCTCTACCCTCCTTTGTTATAGCATTTATTATACTTCTTTGTCATCAAATTGCTTAGTTTGCACAGAAAGCAAATAGCTTAGGTTAGGTTCCAAAGAAAACAGAGTAGAATATCTCAAAAGTATATCTGACTTTTTTCATTAAGCAATCAATGAATCATTGTTTATTGTTCAAAATTAGCCAGCCATATTTAATACAAAAACAGATTTTGTCCTTACCTCTATGTTGCACAGACATTCTTCTAATTTGGATACTACTTCAGAAAACTCAGGTCTTCCCTACAAATGCAGCAAGACAACAACAATATGGATATTGTGACAATGCCTTTCACATTTTGCAAACAGATATTTGTAATTTTGAAGACTATTGCTTGGATCTCAAGATAGATTAGCTTAAAGAAGTTTTGTTGTCTTCTCTATTCTGGAGGCATTTGCAAGTCCCTGAGAGACTGGGTGGGTGAAATTGTTTCCCTGAATTATATGACAGTAGGGAAGAAGAGAATAGAGCTTCCTACTTTATAATCCAGTACCATTTTTGGCTGATTCTTTGTTTCCCATAATCTCTATAGTCTTATCCCACATTACTTAGAATAGATCATAATACTCCATAGAAATTTTTTAGTGATTATGGAGCGTTGTATCTTTCTGTGAACTTCACTAAACGATCTATCTTCCAGTTCAAACTACTGAAAAGAATTGTTTTACAGGATCCATAGTGATAGTGACCTGAAAGAAAATGAGAATGTAAAATACACATTCAAGCAAATAGCCGTAACGGTGTAATTTTACACATATATGGATGAGTCTCAATTGTCTATAACACTTTGCCGTAAAGGGTTTAGAAATAGGCCCTTGAAAACATCAATTTGCTTTGTAGAAGTGGCCAAAATGGGGAAATTCTATGTATTGGTGATTATTAGAAAATTGAAGGAAAATAAATGGATAGGAACAGATATAATTTATGGTATAGCAATGTAGTGCACCATTCTTGTTCCTCCATTTCAAAAAGAATATGGAAGACTTGGAAAAAGTGAAGAAAGCAGCAATCAGAAATTGGATCATCTATAAAGAAAGACTGAAGTGTTGTGTTTGAAGATCCAACAATTACGTTTGAGATAGGGATAGGAAAAGGAGTTAAAAATTATGCATTGTATAAAAAAGGACAGAGAAATTGTGCTCCTGCTCTTATAATACTAACATTGGGCATTGTCTAATAAAATGGATTGGTAGCAGATTCAGGAAAGACAAAATAAAACAATTCTATATATTTTAGCCCATGGATTTCATAGACGCAACATATGATGATGACTATTGGCTTAATTGATTTTAAAACAAAAAGACAAGTACCATTCGGCAAAATAGATACCTAGAGGAAGTTTTCAGTGTGCAACATTATAAAAGGTCCTGCAGTAGGCTTTTACCTTCACCCTATACTATACTGTAGTCTCAATTTTTGAGAAGCAGCTATATTTAAGGAAAAGAATTTGGAGTAAACAAACCCAGGGGCTTATCAAACAGGTTTTTTCCCCTTACGTTCTTAACTATTTGCTCAGTTTCAAAGATCTGTGAATAATATTAGTCCTTTATGAATAAATATAATTTTTTCATTGTTTAAATTACTTTTCTGTCTAAAATTTGATAGTACCTTAATGAATGTTAAAACCACCTAGAATCATTTAGACATGAGATAAGCAGCACATAAATTTAATAAATAAAAAGAATTTAAAATAAAGAAAATATGCTTTATTAAATGCTTTTTTCAGCTGTTGAAGCTTGCTTTCAGTGAAGGAAAAAAAAAGAGAATAGCATACTTTAACTATCATATATTGCTTCGCTTAATGCCAAATAGGTAGATATCCAACCTTAAGTGAAAAAATATTTCACACATTCAAAGCTCATATAAATGGAAATCTGATAGGTTCATGTCTAGAATTTGACTCTTGTTTTCTATTGTCTAGTCTGGTTGTCATTTAAGATATTCCAAATGGAAACATATAGTCAACGTTTACCCTGCCAAACTGACTAATATCTACTTTTTTTAAAGGGACCTTTAAAAAAAAGTGATTTTCATTGTAGAGCTGCAGGGATATAATGATCAGATTGATAAAAATGTCAGCCCCACAATGTATTTATTTGTTCTTTCTGTTTCCCTTCTAGGTGCCCTGCTCATTCTACTTGCTATGCTGATTCACTTAATAGCGCCGTGCCCCTCTTCATGCATGGTATGCTCTGAAGAAGTAACTCTGTGCCAAGGGTTAACATATATACTAGGTAACCAAGTCAGACACATTAAAGAGAACTCATATTTATTCTGTACTGTAAGTTCACCCAGCCCGGCTGTAATTGTATTGACTGCTTCTTATGCCTGCTGCTGAGAGGTAAATTTTCAGAGCTAGCCTTTCACATTTTGACTGATAGAGTGATAGCATTGTTTCATTTCTCTTTGCCTTGGGGCCTTATCCAAACTATTCCAAGCCCTTCAGAGGTAATTGAAAACCTTTGTTACCGAGAACAGTCATTTCACTCAGCCAAACGCTTTAAGAAAAACAAAATAGATCATTTTAATAAGTTTTGTCCACATTTTGTGCAAAGTTCAAGCTGTCCGCTGGCTGAATGAGCTATCAATTGCCTTATAACCCCGCCAAGGAATCTTTCAGCATTAGCAAGATTAAGTGATGTAGCACTGGTACAGATTAACATCATAAAGTGCATTATAATTCTGAAAGAATGTCTTTCTCCTCTAAATGATCTGGAGAAATGCTAACAAGATACAGTGGTTATGTTCATTACTGTTGCTTCCCTAAATCAACAATTTAATCAGACACCTGATTAACAAATTTAAAGTAGGGTTTGGTTGGTGTACTGATTCAAACAATTAGCAGTAAAAATATAGCTTAATAGTGTTTAAAGCAGTAGTTAATTAGTAATGCCTGTCTCTTATTGCTCGTTATTATGTAGTTTATTTATTTATTAGAATTTGTCAAACAATAACAATACAATAACAAAACAAAACAAACAAATAATGAGTAAAAATGAATACAGGAATAAGAAAAGTAAGATACAATGTAAAATACAATGAGAGGGATGATAGGCACATTCCTGCACTTATGCATGCATCTTCTATTGTCCACTTAGGTATGGTATAAGGTCCACGGAAGTCAATTTGCGACTGAAACTATGAGAATTTGTAGCAGATACAACTGAATCAGGTAGAGCATTCCAGACTTTGACAACTCTATTACAAAAGTTTAGATAGACAGAGTCCCTCTCTCTGTACACAGAGCACTCAAGAAGATCATAGTGCTCTTTTGCCTATAATGATGTTAAATATAAACTTAGTAATAGTCGGACTTCTGAAATGCTCCATTTGGTTCCTCCTTTTCATTATAAAGTTGCCAATGAAAGTGCCTTTTCACAATAAAACATTATCTTCCCAACAAGAGATTTATGGCAAAGGAACAAAACATTCCATTAGATTTGCTCCTGAGCATTCTGATTTTTTGCTTTCATTTTGATCAGCTATTTTTCTCAGGGTTTGCTGTCACTATACGTGCTGGTTCATATTGTCTTAATTTTCTTATCCACAGGTCTATTCTAGATGTGTGTTTTGGAGCTCCTGCTTCATCCAGAAAGACCAGGGGCTTGATCCAAGTATTTACAAAGCACTGTAAAGTGATCTTAAAGAAAAACATAAAAAGGGATAGCATGGCATCTTTGTATGCAAAAGTGCTTCTCAATAAGTTTATATGGAAGAAAAAAAAGATAGATTATAAATTAAGCACATTAGATGTGGGCTGCAAAAAAAACCTGGATGACTGCTAAATTGTAGCAAGTAATGTTGTGGCCCAAGAGTGGCCGGCTGAGCTGTTGGTGGAATCTGACAGCGATGAACACTATGGGACTGCCCTGGAGGCTGAGGAAGACTCTGGGGGTGTTTGGAGACAGAGCAGAGACTAGAGAGGCCTGTTGGCCACCAGGTGGCGTCTGAGTCAGGGAGCAGTGAAGAAGAACAGAGGGAGGCTGTTCCTGATGTGCGTATGTGTAGGGCTGCGAGGAGGAGAGAGCAGCTTCAGAAAAAGGATCACAGAAGAAAATAGGATACAGGTGGCTAATGATTGGCCTCTCCTGGAGAGCTTATAGGTGGGGCAATGGGAGGGGAATTTTGCAGGAAACAACAGTTTACCAATTTAGCCATTTGGAAGGCTTTCGGGCAATCTGTAAGTTATTATCAAAAGTTGGTTTTAATTAAGATAGCATTCTGGGCTCTCAGCCAGGGGGTTGCTTATCTCCGCATTAGTTGTGGCATATATACAGGTATGCCTTCATGTGTTTAAACCAGAACAAGTAGATACAGAACATTACTTCTTTGTTACACTAACAATTTAACAACCATCTCATCAAATATGTCATAGAAAATATAAGCAAGATCCTGGATATGGCACTGGTAGGATCCACATATCATCTCCTCCTCCTCCTCCTCCTCCTCATCTTTGAGATTAGGCCATTTCCTAAGAAGAGGAAAATTGATAATTGACCATGCAAAGACTAGCCTTTGAGGAAAATTTCCTCTTCTCAAATGGAAATGAACTGGCAAAGCTTTCAGAAGAAATAGAGAAAGAAGAAACATCAAAATAAGATCATAACTGAGGATTGAAGAAGTGCTATTGATGGATAGATTGGAATGATGAGTTGGTTGTGACAAACCTTCAATGACAAAACTCCATTCATTTTATAAAGTGAATTGATGCAGTCAAATACTGGGCATATCTGAAATTTTTGTATATAGGATCTATCAGAATCAAATGTTGAAATCTAAGTTGTCTTTTAGACTTAGATAATTAATTCAAGGTATATATGGCATTCAGGTCATGTTGACATCTGAGAGCCAAAAACATGAAGGAACCAGGCAAAGTGATTATAAAAACATTCTGTATTAATGGGCACAAATGAGCAATCCTTATAAATGATTCAATAAGCCAAGGCAACCTTGCTGGACAGGTATAATCTTTAGATCCTCCAAGCAAAACGCATAGGTGTACAATTTGTATAAAATATATTCAATACATGTCCTTTAAGATGGAGTCTATTAAAAGGGATCATTTCACTAAAAAAGCACCAAGAAAAAAATATACGGGTTTCCAAGCCAATCTATGAATTGATCAGAATAGTTGAGGTGTTGTACAGAAAGCCCCTTTTATTAAAAGTTTCTGATACAACTTTGTTTTATATCTAATATATTATGACAGATCTCTAATATTAGGACCACAAAGAGGCAGAGACAGAGTCTGTAAAGATTTGCCTGCTATATAAAATCACATTTTTTACTTGAGTCATTCTATGCATTTGTGGAATTACCAGGGCAGTAATCAATGGTCCAGAGAACCATTGGCATGTTAATTTCTTGAAATAGAAACAAATCTCCTTTAAGCAAGTTGAGTGTTCAATTAACACTTGTATGAGACAAGGCCTTACCCATGGCCACCATTGTGCTTGCTTTAGTCTTAATGAAAAGCTAATTTGGCTGTGAAGATGGAAGGACCCAATGATTTTAAGCACTAATCAAAATCAATACAAATTAAACTTGCACTTCCTAAGATGAATTCCCTGACTTTGAAAGTTGTACATGGAAGAATTGATACCAATTTAATTAAACCACACTGTAATTGAAAGCTGTGTGAAAGTCACTGGTTTCCAGGGAATAATGTAAAAAAATTCTTTACCTGCTCTTAACATTTGTGAGTTCTCATTCAAGATTGTGCTTGAAAGGCAATTCAAAGCAATGTTGAAAGTATTCTATATCATCTTGATTGGTCATGTCAAGAAGCATGCAGAATTGTTATTTTTTCCCCTCTAGAATTGCTTCATAAAATTAGAGATTGCTAGAAAACTTTCTGAATGTGGATAGGAATAACTTCTAGACTACACTTAATAGATAAATAGTGTAGCCAATTTGGTCCAATGGTTAAGGCACCTGGCTGGAAACTTGAAGACTATGAAATTTTAGTCCCACCAAAGGCCAGCTGAGGGACCTTGGACCAGTCACTCACTCTGTCCTAAGAAGCAGGCAATGGCAAACTACTGCAAAAAACACCATCAAGAAAACTATAAGGGATATGTCGAGGCTTACCAAAGTCAACACTAATGTGAATTGACTCTCCCACCTAACAATTCTGCACATCTTTCACAACAGAACATCTATATGTCTGCAAAAAGTGAACAGCATCTTGTAGAATTGTGTTGAACAAAATGCTAGGTATAGAATATGGTTCAGGACTAAGAACAATTGCAAGATGGACAATGCTATTCAGATCATAGAGCAAGGCTAGATCAGAATGAAAGGTGAGACAATAAATAGGATACAATAAAATATGAAACAGATAATGTAAGAAAGGAAGACATGGCAAAAGAAAGAAATATACTGTAAAAGGAGTGATTCATTCCACTTAAAATCCCCAACACAAATAGATGTATTTATAAGATGTAAACAGACTCCCCCATCCTTGCCAACTTAAGTTTTCTTTATCCCATCTTTAATATTACACACATACAAACACACAAAATAATATCCCATCTTTAATACAGGACTTTAATATCCCATCTTTAACACAGGACTTTTGGCTTCTTGTTAGAATTGGTCATCTCACCGTCATGCAATCTCCTTGGAGGCCAGCCTGGTGAGGTTTGCTCCTGCATGTCCTTTTACTACTTCCAAGTTCTGTTCTACAAGTTGGATGAGTAGGTGTATCATACTTGGCTGCAAAAAGAATTCAGATAACCACTCGATCAAGAGGGTGGTGAGCTACAAAGCGCCTGAGATGAAATGGATTACCCAAACCATTTTTAAACCAGGATTCAAGCCAGACTCTAGTACTGACACAGTATTAGTCACATTTGTGGATTATGATTTTGGAGGGCTTATTTTGATAAAAAAAAAAGATTGAGATGGTTTGGACATGTGCAGTGGAGGAAGAGTGGTTATTGGTAGAAGGATGTTGGAGATGGAGCTGCCAGGCAAGAGGTCTGGCCAAAGAGGAGATATATGGATGTGGTAAAAGAGGACATGGAAGTTAATTGGGGCGAGAGTAGAGGATGCTGAGGATAGAGTTAGGTGGAAACAGATGATTTGCTGTGGCGACCCCTATCAGCTGAAAAAAGACCCGATCAGCTGAAAAAAGAAGAAGATTTAAATGAATAACCAGCTGCATTGTGTAGCTTGGTTTCTCATGTAGTTTGATTGCTTACATATAATGCTTTTGTCACAAATAATAGTTAACTAGTAATAACTAATAGTTGTTATTTTAGTCTTTGACTAAAGGCTTTGCTTTAAGCTTTGTAGCTGTACTTATTATATTAGGTAACACTATTCATCTAGCAAATGCTATAATCAAGTCTTGTAGCCTAATTCCCCAACATGCCAGAATTCAAGGTCTTGCATTAGCAATCAATCAAATTATTTTCATTTTCAGTGGGGCCATGTATTCTGCTAATACTTCTATAGCATTAAATTCTGTTTCTTTAAAGCCTGTAATACTTGGATTATGGAAAAGAGGATCACCTTATCTGTTCTAAGAAACAATTGGCAGATGTAAGAGAGGCTTAGTTTTACTCCAAGTTTCTTTCATGCTCCTGTAGATTTCAGAGTCCAAACTTGGTTATATGATAAAGGGACATCACAAACAACAGTGCTGTTAACTCACTGTAAAAACCACTGTTCGGCTTGCTAAAATGGTTACTCATTCAACAGTAGCACTCTAGTCATCCATCCATCATGCTTGTGCTTGTGTGATACGCAGGCTGAAACTCGGCTAATCTATCCTCCAGAGGACATGATTGAAAGCAATACACATCCCAGCAAGGAACCATTCTCTAATGCATTAATGAGAAACCCAGGGGAAATCCTTCAAGGCATCAATAAGCAAACAGCATGCCTCGCCCTCCGTCAAGTTTATTACTTTTTACCTGAGACAAATAAAATCCATATTGTAAAGGGAAAACAGCACATGACCTCCCAGCACAGATAAACATTAGCAGCAGTAAATTGGTGGGGGACCTCAAATGCCATTGCTACACAAGAGAGACTCCTTTCTGGGAATGCTTGAGAGCTTCAGGTCAGGATCGAGGTGGGGTCATTGAACAGCATGTGGGAAACTTGTATGGTGCTTGCTTGTCCTATGCTTGAATGAAAGCATTGATGGTTTCTCACATCCACAAGAAAAGGGACTTTTTAAAATATTGCAGCCTGTCACCCCCTCCGCCAAATGATTGTAATAAGCAATGCATTAACTTGCGATGCCTGGTGGAACAGATGGTTTTCTGTTTTCTGAACAAATGGGTCATGTCAGAACATAGTGAAAGAAATTATGAATTCAAGGCTAAAGATTGAATGTTGCATGAAGGTTTTGATGAAGCTAAGGCAGGTTCTGAACAACTAGGAAGCCGAAAGAGGACTGGTGGTGGCTCAATCCTGAAAGGAAAGATTGATTGATCATGTTATTCAGACGAGAGAGGTCAAAAAGAGTTGCCGTTGGCATAGCAAAGTGAGGCTGCGCTGATTAAGAAATTGGTCTACTCTAGCCATCATATTTGTCTGTCCTGGATGTATTATGGTAACGTTGTGGGATATTTTATTACAAGATTTTCCCATGGCTATGGAAATATAACTACCTGCATGAAGGCATTATTATCCCAGAAGACTTTGATAGCCATGCACTTTTTGGGCCTGCCATTTATTTATTGGGAAAGTCTAGAACTGTGTAATCAACTCATGAAGGCAACAAAGGCCTCAGCCAAATTCGTTCCACAGCCAAACTGAAAGATCATAAGACATTCTAGATATTATGTCCATAATACCTTTTTGCTTGTAATACATCGTATAAGCCAAAGATACAAGAAAGAATAAGAACCATCACTCACTCCTTTCTATGAAATACTGTAAGGTCAATTATAATCTCACCTTAAGGGGAAATGGGGATCTCATAAAGGACATCCATCCAGAATATGTTCTCAAATGCTCTGCCAGTAATGTTAGATGCACAATAAAATCATTAACAAGAAATAAGCCTGGGCAATACCCTGATTTTAGACATCTGTCTCAATAACTGGAGAGTGGAAACATTATTTATGAAAAAGAGTTTTCTAACATCTACACATTACAACTCTCATTCTCGATATAAACATTTGTTATAAGACTGTAAAACTGAAAATAGATTCTAATTTGAACTAGTTCTGTACTTCAACACAATTGAAAACACTGCTTTTCTGCAAATAGTTGAAATTAAAATGGCAATTCGAAACACACTGAATATACAATGTTATTATTTAGCAAGGCTCTTCCTCTGTGACCAAAACCCTGCTATAATGTCACCTCACTAGCATAGTTCATTTCAGTAAGGTCCTTTCACTGAAATGTAGTATTACTTCTTGTTGATCTGGGTACATATAAATAATTTTTCATTCATCATTTGAACAGCTTCCATACTTGTCTCAATGTCATTTTTTCTACAATTTTTCTTGAGGATTGTAACTGTAAATTTCCTTGCATTTCTCCTTTTTAAAATAAGGTGAAAGGAGATTATAAAATTGTTATTTGATTTGAAAAATTGATTATATATGTGATCGATTTTACTATGTTTTACTGACCTCCATAAACTATTCAGATTACATAGCAAATACAAATATTGCATTTAATTTTACTAATCCTTTAGTAATTTTTTTACGTTTTTATACTGCATTTCCCAAAAAGATATAAGGCCTAAAAATATGTTTTAAAACACAGCATTTTTATAATTATGGCATACTAGTGTACTGAATGTTGATTGGAACTTATTTGACCATCTTGCTCATTTGTATATGGTGAAGTAGGTATTTATTCATAAATTATTTCACTGACTTAAATCTCAAATTCAGTATTTCTTTACTTCTCAGTTCTGCTATTACCTTTTGCTCATCTTCCTTTAACCTGAAAGAAATGACTAGTATTAAAACAGAGATGTGAATTACAAATTTATACACATATAGAAATATAATTATACTTCTCTTCTTTCCTCATAGCTGCTCCTATATCTACACAAGCTTTGATTATTACTGATGGAAGTATCACTTCAGTAGAAGGGTTTAACCTCTCCTTCCTACTTAATGCAACTTTCCTAAGCCTCAGTGCTAATGGGATTAAAGCATTTAATGATGATGCCTTCCTTGGACTTAGAACACTGAAGACTTTGCTGCTGGACCAGAACCAAATATCAAGCTTTTCTATCACATACAGCACATTTCATGAACTTCAGAAGCTTCAGGTGCTGGTGCTAAGCAACAACGTTTTAAGTACCATTCATGGCACCTGGTTCAAGAACACGAAGGCTCTTATTAGACTTCATTTAAATGGAAATCAGCTTACCAGCATCAATGCTGACAGCTTTGAGGTGGCAAATCTCGCCAACCTCAGAATCCTGGATCTATCAAACAATTTCATTAACTCTATTGCAAAGAGAGCCTTCCATGACCTGCCTCAACTGATGGAAATAGACCTTTCTAGAAACAGGCTAGCTCTTATCCCTGACACATTTTCTCCACTTGGTCAATTAAAACTTCTTAGCCTGGATCAGAATTGGTGGAACTGTACATGCAAACTTTATGATCTAGCTTCCTTTCTAAGACAGTATGTGAATTCATCAAAAATACTCAGAAATCCTGAAAACATGAACTGCACAGCTTCTGAAAACCCATCGGTAACAAATCTGCTTCAACTCACAAAGATCAACTGTAAGTCCACACTGAAGCAACCATCCAGAATTTTTAAAAAAGGGAGAAAGAAATATGGGCGAGACATTGCATTGGTAGCATTCTTCTCCTTTGTAGGTAATGATTCTCTTAACAAGCTGTTGCTTGCTCAGTCCCTAGTTTGTTTTATGTTTATATTGGCATTCTTCATTGTTTATGAAGTAAAAAAATATCACAGAGCGAGACATAGAATCTGATAATGACCAATCTTCCCTAACCCGATTTTCATTCAAATGTGTTGTGACAACAACTGCCAAAAGCCAAAGCAGCTTTTGCATAATCTTTTTGCATTTAGGGAAATTTGATGGGAGGACTTGCCCATTCAGAAAATGATGATTCAGGGTTGGGGAGAATAACTAATCTCATAACATGAATTTGCTAGAAAACTAGCTGCCACTTCTAAAGTTCCCTCTCGCATATAGTTTTCTAAATAGAGTTCCCTCTCGCATATAGTTTTCTAAATTACATTTGCTTCTTTTTGTAGGCATGTAGAGATACTTGTAAAAAAAGCACTCTGCAGCAACTGACCATAATTGTACTGTGCAAGAATAACTAGGGAGGCCCATTTTGGCTCAGAGAGAGATAGATGATCCTATAGCAGGGGTGGGAAAACTTTTTGACTCGCGGGCCACAATGGTTTCTAAAATTTGACAGAGGGGCCGGGCTAGAATAGGAGAATGGTGTGTTTGTGTGAACTCATATAAATTAAATGTAAAAACCATTACATGAAAAGATTTGGCTCCTGCCGTTTGTAACCTTTCCTCCCTCCCCCCCCAATCTCCACTTCTAAAGTTTGTAGCTGCTCGAGCTCAAGCATTATCAGATGCAATGTGAAAGGAGGCCTGCCTCTCTTCTCCACTTTTCTCACATTGAAGTGAACCTTGCAGGAAAAAAAGGGTCCATTTTCGAAAACCTATAGGAACTTCCCAGCTGCGCGTCTAACAGTTCTTCGAATTCTCTTCCTCAGTAAAGCCTCGTGCTTTCCCTCTCTCCGTTTTGATGAGGGACTGAGTTGCCTGGCCCGCTGCCGCCGTCCTCTTCTCTCGTTTATCAGCGGGAGCAAGGCGGCAAACATTCACCTCAACTCCCTGCTAGTAACTAGTTCGGCGGGCCGGATTAAAAAGCCCAATGGGCCGGATGTGGCTCGCGGGCCGTAGTTTGCCCATGTCTGTCCTATAGTCTGCCATTTTTCAACATGTCAGCTTTTGCCTTTGACGGCAAAGCCAGCCTTGCCATTTGACTCTTTGGAGACCTCCCCCCTCCCCCTAGGCCTGTGATGGCGAACCTATGGCACGGGTGCCACAGGTGGCACACAGAGTCATCTTGCTGGGTACACAAGCTGTCAGCCAACTTGCCTCCAGCTGAGTGTGCACATGCAATTGTGCATGCACACATGCATGATTGCAGAGATCCAGCTGGTCTTCGGGCCTCTACTATGCATGTGCGCAATTGCAGCAGGAAATCCAGCTGGTCTTTGGAGCTCTCCTACACATGCACATCTGATTGCTCATGTGTGCGTGAGTGCCTACATGCAGCACGCATGCATTGTATGTGCAAAAGCTGCATGCATGTGCAGATGGTGCGGTTGCACATGCAGCACACATGGAGGAGCCGCACACAAGTGCAGATGGCACGTGCAAAGCCGGTACTTTTCGGCACTCAGTAAGTAAAAGGTTTGCCGCCACTGCCCTAGGCATTGCTGCTGAGGCAACAAGCTGCCTGCAGCCAGCATTGGTTTATTCTGTGTAGATTCTCTCCCATCCAATATTTTTGTTTTCCCATTGTAAGGAGTATTTGTATCCTACTAGTGCAGTTTATTTTAAGAGGTTTCCAAATGTCAACTGAAAAAGCTCCATACAAATTAATTATTATTAAAGTGTTGTTGGGGCCCAGTAAATACACATGTATGTGTTCACAAATTATTTTGATGAAGTCAATACAGTGGATTTGTTCTGTGCTCTTCTGAGTTATGATTTCTCATTTCAAAAACTGAGCAGGAGAGTTCACAATCTGATCTTATGTTACACCATTCACATTATAGTTGTTCAGGTAGTCTATTTGTCTGAACAAAATATTTGCAACTGTTGGTTTCCAACATGCTTCAGGAATCAACCGTTGTATGCTTATTGAGCAGTGCCCTCTCCTGTGCCTAGTATAGGATATATTTCATTATTTTGAAATGGTAGATTAGTTGCTTCTTTGATATGACCCTCAGCACTGCTCAGCTGACAATACAATAATCTCCACCCTTAAAAAAACTGCTAAAAATATATCTATATTTTGGAATCGAAATGCTTGCCTGAAGCTATAGCATTGCCTGAAGCTATACCATCTTAGGCTGTGATCTTATTTCATTGCACAAACTAAGAAATATTAAACACACATTGCATGTGGAAGAGACGGCCAAGATAAAAAAAAGCTATGAGGATGCTAAAGGAATTGATAAGTGATATTTTTCTCCCTTCTGGAGTCAAATAAAACTGTTAGTTTAGTAGCTCTTTATTTGAAATAGCAAACCATCTATATACATAAAAAAGCTGAAGTTCCACAGACACTTAAACTCATCCTGGGTTTTCCTTATTTTTGCTTGTGTTATTTACTTCACAGTCTTACTTGTACATTATTGGAACCTGTAACATAAGCTCAAATTATTTGGAATGCTTCAAAACATTTGTATAAACTTAGCAGGGTGAGAGACTGTTCCATCGCCATGTAGTTTTATGCATTATAGATTTCATTTAATTCTTGAAAAATGTTCTATGTAAAATCATTGACATACATAGTTGTAAAAAATATGAGGGGATTTAATTGATTCCCTATGCAACTCTCCTCTTCTGCTACATTTAATAATCTCATATTGCAGAATAATCAAATTAGTTATGTTGTTTTATTACATCTATATTTCAATGTCTAAGGAAAACACTCTTACTTATCTTACTGTAAAACTTTGATAAACTTTCTATTTGTTACAGGAGGTGCTGGCCTCACTTGTCTAGCTTTAGTCTTCTTTAACTGGAAACTTCAGTCTGGCAAAGCAAATGGAGGCCCATCAGAAAATTGCTGTTGCCGAGTCCCAGATGGATCTCAGTGTGATCATGAGCCAAGAAATTACCTCACTAAGGGATACTGTAACTGCCACTTAACTTGGGAAAATGAAATAAAAGTTATGTCGAGGTTGGGTGCTGGTGAGGAAATGCCATATTTACGGAAGAATGGTAATCAAGAAACAATAAAGTCAGGCCCAAAAATCCCATTTGGAAGCATTCAAAGTAAGAATGAGCCAACAAAAAACAAGCATTTCTTATGCTTTAAGTGTAAACTGCTTCAGTCTTTCCCTCAAGAAGCTTCCCAGAATATAGAAGTACTTCATAAAACAGAGTTACCACCACAAAAACATTTCCAAAGAACTCAACATTCAGAAAACTCTGGGCAATTTGTGGAAGATTCATTAAATGCAAGGTTAAAAGATGATACATCTTTCAATCAAGGTAAGTAATCTTCCAGAAGAAGAAAATGGAAAAACAACAACAACCTTAGCTGAATATTATTCTAGCTGATGTCCTAACATAACATATTGCAACATAGAAATGGAAGTGGAATCTATGAGTCCTGGAACCAAGAATATTTGAACAAGAAAAGTTAATCAGAAATGTAATTAACTTCCATGCCAATATAGCCTACCTGCAACAGAACAATGATTCTGATGTGTGGAACTAAATACATTTGTTAGTAGCTACACAGATATAAAATGAAGTTTACTAGAAAGATGTAGAATACAGTGGATACATATAATATACAAATTCAGCCATTTTCTTTGATTTTTGGATCTCTGATAACAATATCACAAAGATAGTGGTAGTTTCATGAAGAGGGCAGATTCCTGCCACAGAAAGTTTGAGATGAGGTCAGAGGAAGAAAGAAAAGCACATTCAGTTGGGGGTAATAGCTCTCAATCATATGAATGAAGCTGATGACTGATAATTGAGTCACTTTGCAGTGAGATGGATGGTAAACAAATTTAATAAATAAAATAAATAAATAGTGAACAGGAAGGATAAAACCCAATAAATCACTGGCACAAATTGGTATAAACAGGGAACAATGAAAATTTGGACATGGTTGGTTGAAGTAGGAGGAAGGGAGGGAAAAAAAGCTTAGAGATATATAAGAGGACATAGATTATATGGCGGGCAGCAAAATGAAGTGGAGAACAGAGAGTTCAGAGACTTATTTGACTTTTACCATCATAATATTCAATGAATAACAACAAACTGGGTATATCTTTTATATCCAGAAGTTACCATGTTGTTATCTTACATAGCCTATACATCAGAGTTCCCCTTTTTGACTTTGTGGATTGGCAGGGTATGGATCTGCATGCGCTGTGGGCACAAGTACATATAGGTACAGCGCCATTTGTGCAAGAGGTGGGTGCTCCACCCACTGCTCATGCAAATAGAGTGCATGCGCCTATGCTTGCCAGCTGCTCGCATGAGCAGGAATGTGCATGTGCACTTGCACGAGCGGGGATATGCATGCATACACATGCTCACCATTTTTGTGCCTCGGTTCTGAAATGCTCAAGGTTGGTAGGGGCTGTGGCCAGGGGTTGGGGAACCCTGCTATACATGATAATTACTTCTGGCCAAGGTCAATTTTTTAAAATTCCAAGCATTAATTTCAGATGTTAAAAAAATATTTCCTCTGAATGTTAAAGATAGCAGTTCTTCAGGTGACTCTATTTTGCAGAGGAAGAGAGAAATGAGCCAGTTGTTCCAGAAAAGATATTTTTGTGAGGGTGGGCATCATTGGTGAAGGTGTTCCAAACATCTGCTTAATCAGTGTATGAAAAGTCCCTCTACACATGTTAAGTTTCAACATTTGCTATTTAGCAGGAATCAGAAGTGACACACGGCAAGGAGGATGTTCAAGGCCTGTCTGTGCTTTGGTACAGGAGAAGCTTGGGGAACATTTAGCAAATGAGTTGTGTCAGTCTCTTTCTCAGTCTGAGTGTGATGACTGCTTCAAACCTTACAAGCAAAGACACCTAATTACAGCCTTGTCATCGACAACAGAAGAGTCCAAAGAACATTGTGTGCAAGCGGCATTAGAACACCATAGATCTCAATGTGAATTCTTAGCAAAGAGAAGGAATATTTCTCCACAACTAGACCACTTTCTTATCTCTAAATACATACACTGTGATAAAAACCAAGATTGTCCAAAAGTAACGGAAGAGAACCATGGCAAAACCATAAAACTGGAGGCAGAACAGAGTGAAGATAAGGGCACAAGATTAGCTGGCTGCCATATTAATGCTGCAAATATACCGTTATCATCTGCAATCAAAAAAACCAAGAAGCCCAAGGAGGTTAGTTTTGACATACCTGAACTGGTAACCATAAAAAGGGGAAATGTAACAACTAGTGGTTTAAATGGAAAAATATTTCCTCAGAACAAACAATGGCATGAGCAGATTCAAGGAAACCAATCTCCCACTTGGGCAAAATTGCTTAGTGATTCAGAAGCAAAAATTAAAGAAAGGCAGCCATATTCTTCCCCTCTCTTGGATCCCCCTAGGGAAAAAGAGACTGAACAGATCCAAAGATATAAAATAAACACGAAAAGGCCAAATTCGTTGACTGTACAATTAAATTTACATCTTTTTAGGAAAGGAAAAATCCAGCCAAAGGAATTTCCTCATCAAAAAAGCTTAGAGCAACCCACAAGCTCTCAACCCATGAGGTTGTTACCTACTTTCCAAATGGAAGAGAAAAAGAGGAAAAGAAAAAGGAATTCAGAACATTCAACTCAAGAAAGGTCAGAAAACAGCAAAGACAGTATTTCTAACAAAGCAGCGGTTGAGGAAGTGACTGAAGAAACTGGAAAGGATGGAGAAATACCCACTCTTGCTTCTTTTCACAATATGCCCGCCTTGAATATTATCAAGGCTTCCTCATCAACCAAGCATTTAAAACCTCCAACTGCTTCACCTACATTCTCACTAAATAGAACTTCAAGAAGGACTGTACCCATTATTTCCCCTTCATCTGGCCACTCACCAAATATTGCACCAAATGTAACAAATAATATTTCTACATCGTTGAGTTCTAAAAAGCTTAAGAGGGGCACTTCAGATGCTGAAGTATTGTCCTTTCATCAGAATTCTCCACAAAAGGAATCAAAAGAAAAACACCGTTGCCTTTCTTCAGCTCCTTTTAGGCAAGCAGACGGCCTTGACTTTCCGAAACCCAGCAATGGAGATTATATGCACTCTCAGCAAATAATGGAAAATAAAATGCATAGTGTGAGTATAGATCACTTCAGAGACCAACCTTTAAAAGGGCAGAATGGAAATTTCACCAGGAAAGATGAACTGGAAGGGCAGGAAAAGGTTAGTGAATCTGAATCTGTGCAAGAAAATTTATCCAGTACAGAGTCTCAAAATGTAGTGGAAATACCATTGTCGAGCGCACACCAAATTATCTCAAAAAAGGAAACAGATAGATTCATACCGCCAGTTCACTTGAGCAGTACATTGGCTGGTTGTCAAGCCTTGAAAGAAGAGCTACAAATTAACACCCGAGAGGAAGATGAAACCTTAACAAAGCAACGGAGATCAGATTTTAAAACAGAAAGCAACAGTGAATTGATTCCAAATATACCAATGGACTCACCAGGTCTGAAAGAAGAAGCAGCCCAATCTGGGGATGAATGGGACAATAACAAATTCAATGCTCTGCATAAAAATATTGTGAAGGTGGCCATTATCACTAATACATTCAGCATCCCGAGTTCTTCTGAAAATGGAAGCCCATATCTAAATAGAAATGTGGATCCTCAAAAGAACCATCATGTGCATATGGATAATGACCACAATTTGCAAAAAAGTCTGGATAATCCATTTGATGAAGACAGCACAAAACATAAAGAAGGTAAAATGCCACTAGCTACACATCAAGAGCCTCCTTTGTTAGCAGAGTTTAAAGACGTCAATTATGAGCAACGAGCTGAGACATCTTCACTTTCCTGCAATATAAATAAAGCAGAAATCTCAGTTCCCATGCCTACACCGTCTCCCACATCTATTGATTATAAAGAAGAGTTTCCTTTGCAAGTGGAACAAAGCAAAGCAAACCTTTCATAACACTTGCATTCTTCCTTAGTCCTCTTCAAAGACAAAACCACCTTTCAGTATGAAAATCCACGCTTACTGGATCAGAACTTTCAAATGTTAGTGCAATATTTTATGGAAAACAAAGAGCTGGTAAAAGTCATAACAGAACTGACAATGAAGTGATGTTTGGTAAGTTTTAGATCTACGGCCATAAATTAGGGATGATAAGATGCAAATTATTTATTTTTAAATGTTCATATCATCAGATATTATATGAAAATATCCAATTATAGAGGACTGACAGAGGTATCTGAATGTTAACTGATCTTTATTTATAGTAGAATGCTGAAATTAGAATGCAATCTAATCTAACTCATACAAAAAAAGGGACAGCTATTTATTTGAGAACTCAAATATTCTGCTTTCTTCAAGGAAACATTGCTATTGGAGAGTTTTCAAATGCTATATCAGAAGAAAATGTTAGAAATGCTTTTTTCCCTTCACCAATCCACCCAGCAAAAATTTCACTGCAAAAGAATCTGTTAAGAAGACTGTTATATGTTTTGGGATACTATATTTCAAACATAAAAAAATATTCTGCAAAATGAAGGAAACTGCATGGTTCCTCTTAATAATATATGTGATTTTATGTACACTGTACAATAATGAAGACCTCTGTATTGAAGTTGGCTGTTTTCTCCTTTTTCTTTGAAAAAAGTAATATAATCATATCATATGTTAACTCAGTACCTGCAGAATTTAGAGGATCATTGTGCTGTTTTCTGTGTTCTATTTTTTTCCCCAAACTCAGTTGTGATTGTATTGTTTTGTAACAGAACACACAATGTTATGTTGAATCTTTTAAGAAAGTGACACAAAGGCAAGTCTTCAGGGGAAAACAAGTATTATGAAATGCGTAGAACATTTTTACTCATGAATCTCAGGGTACTGCTACAATCTTGGAACCATTTAACAGTGGTTCCAGAGAATGTGGAGACTTGGCCAAATAGCAACCTCCAACCTTCTGCTTCTGTGACAGAAAAGGGGAGAAAGGGAAGCCAATCTTCCATTTTGAACGTAGAATGGTTAGTCAATACCATGAACAAGTGGAATACGTATAGGAATAAGGGATGTTGTGTCTTCTCCAGTTGTATAGAATGTTGGTAGAAAGAAAGTGAATAGTTTTTTTAGCTTGCCTTCCATTGTAGATTTGAAAGGTTAGCTATGCTTCTGAAACCAGCATAGCTGAGCTTAGGAAGGTAGAGATAGAGCCTATGTCTTCAAGACACATCAGAGACATCCCTTTGTTAAGGACAAACAACACTTGGAGAAATATGAAAACCAGAGCATCTTATAATTTCAGGAACTGCACACATCGCTACACACAACGCAGAGGGACCTGTACTGTCCAAAATCTCATGTACCACACATCCCTCTAGATATATGCTTTAGATATATTTCTCCCTTGCATCTGAACACACTTCTTGCTCATCTCTCATTTCATTATTCAAAATAAGTACATCCTCAGTTCAAGCCAACAGGCTCTTCTATTGGGAAGATTTTTTTTTTAAAAAACCTTATTATTTCCCAGCCAGCAGAATCATTCTGAGAGGGAGTAATGCATCTTAGCTGTTCCAGTTTTAAATTAGACATTTTCATCTTTCTTGACACAAAGGTTGGCATGTATAAAATCTATGTCACCTCATGCATAATCTGAAGTTGAGGTCTGCTATCTGCTGAACTTGTATTGGCAGACTGAAGCTCTCCTCCCCTCTCCTCTGATCACTCACCACTGCTTTTCATGGCTTTTTTGGCTGGGGTTGAAGGACAAATTGGGCACCTAGTTTATCAGCCCACATGCACCACCTGACTGCACTTCACAAGGCATAATTCAGGCAATACTGAGATTTCTGCTATACTGTACATTGTACATACAATACATTGATATTCTAGTATTCTGGAAGATCATGAGGTCTAATGTTGAACATGTTGTTTAGTAGACAAGTAAGCCCTGTGTAAAGAGAGGGGAGGATAATAGTGGTGATGGGGCGCTACCAATCAACTTAAAGGGGGAAAGAAATGTGCTTCATGTACTGTTGGTTCTTAAACCCAATTTAATGCATTAAAGATGTTATGCTGTTTCTTCTACGAAGCTTTGTGGGGCTTCTCTTTTTATTATGTTAAGGGGGAAGCACTGCCATTTTGTCTACTCTACTGCAATTTTGCATATTTATTTATTTATTTATTCGATTTATATACCGCCCCCTCTCCCGAAGGACTCGGGGCGGTTCACAGCAAATAAAAACATCAACACAACACAACACAAGTTAAGAACAGTTAAAATAATTAAACAACGGCCGCATTAAATATCACTTTAA
>JAEANM010003024.1:0-23192 GCA_017656035.1 Myanophis thanlyinensis | reverse complement strand
CTTTTCGTTGGGCTGGTTCCTGCTAGTAACTAGTTCGGCGGGCCGGATTAAAAAGCCCAACGGGCCAGATGTGGCCCATGGGCCATAGTTTGCCCATGTCTGCGCTAGAATGATAGTTGAACCCTTGTAGGTTTTATGTTCCCTATTTTGGTGGGATGTATTCTTTTTCACTGATTATTTTCATTCAAATTTATTTAAAAAAATGTTAATTTAAGCTGCGCAAAGCTGCTGGGGAGTCAGGTATCCTGAAATTGAACGAAGGCATTAAGTTATTACATATCCTTAGGGCACACAAAGTTTCATAACCCCAATGGCAGGCAATTTAATACAGAAATGTTGTGATGTATGAAGTGATAGCAAGAAAAATATGAAAATACATTGAGGCAGAATTTGGGGTGATAGAAGTAAGCGAACTATTAATTTTTTAGCTAACAAATTGTTAGATGGATGGGAGATATCAAGGCAGCCTAGGGTCAAAATACCAGAAGATGGCAGCAGTTAGTCATTGGTGTTGTTATCAACAAAGCTACGGTAGTTTTCGACTTACAACCACAATTGGGACCAGAATTTCCATTGTAAGTAGTTGTGGTCATAAGTTGAGTCAGACCTGATTTTACAACAATTTTTACAGTGGTTGTTAAGCAACAAGGTCATTAAGTGAATTTCATAAAAGATAAAGGTAAAGGTTCCGTTCGTACATACGTGCTAGTTGTTGCCGACTCTAGGGAGCAGTGCTCAGCTCCATTTCTAAGCTGAAGAGCCAGCACTGTTTGATGACGATTCCATGGTCATGTGACCGGCATGACTAAACGCCAAAGGCGCATGGAGTGCTGTTACCTTCCCACCAAGGTGGTCCCTATTTTTCTACTTGCATTTATTTATATGCTTTTGAACTGCTAGGTTGGCAGAATCTGGGGCATGTAACAGTAGCTCACTCCGTTACACGGCGCTAAGGATTCAAACCGCCAATCTGCTGACCTTTCTGGTCGACAAGCTCAGCATCTTAGCTACTGAGTCACTGCGTTCCCGTTTGAATATCATAAATGCAAGCTAATTGCCAAGTTCCCAAATTATGGTCACATAACCATGGGGGGTGGTTATAAATCAGTCATAAATCTGAATACAGGTCATAAATCACTTTTTCCAAAATGCTGCAACTTTCAACAGTCATTAAATGAATGGTTGTAAGTGGAGGATTATCTGTAATGTATTTGTTTATTCCAGTTCACCAGGAGTCAAGCTAGATTCAGAGGACTCTTTACCTACCTTATTCAGGGCAGCCAAAAGTGTCACAATGTCATGTAAATTAATGTATACACAGCAGGCACCATTTTCAGTCCAAGCGATGACCTGCTTTTAGTATCCTAAATTATGTTTGCAAAAATTCATACTCCGGTTGTTTTCCTTGGCAAGAGAGGGCTGGCAAATGTAAGGCACAAGCCACATCCTCTGCAAAGTGTGTTTGCAGACTTTGTCAAGAAGAGTATCAGTGGAAGTGAGAGCTCAGTTTTTCCCTGTATTTGCCTTTTTACCCATAATTGCTTGCTTTCAAAACCTTTTCTCCAGAGAGAATTATGTCTGGGCATGGAAAACAACCCTGTTTTTAGAAGAAGAAAAAAAAAGTATGCCCACGTAAAGTAGTTCTGTGGATGAAGGGTGAACAGGAAATCCAGCTCTTCACATTTGGCCATATTGTACTTCAAATTGTTCCTTTCCCCCACCTTCCTAGAGATTTAGCTACTGATCCAATTTTGCTGCTGTCATGTCTAGTTTGGTCACAAAAAAAGTTCATGTTGGAATATTACAGATCCTGGGGTAAAGTATGTTTTTTTTCTGAAATTCGGATGTATTTTAGAGGTATTATTCTATTAACTGTTGCTGCTTGTTTGTTTCATCTGTTTTTCATAATAAGCCTTAACAACACTGCTTAATCTTTTCCCTGAAGCAGCCATTCATCATTAAGATTTCAGACAAAAGCAGAAAAACAAGCCTCTCTTTGCTGTAATAGGACATGAAGGAATGGCAGCATTGTGGCTTAAATTTGTGATTGGCTGAAGGAGATCACACCCTTGGAATCTGTTTATCCCTAAAAGCAAGATAGAATCTTCTCTGAATTTCAGAGAACCTTTTATGCAATGCTTCATATTCAAACAAACATGATTACAGTATTTGCAAATTATTTGGGTGGGTTAGTAATGAATAAGTGTTTCTTTTGAGAACAGTAAGTCCTTTGACTTGTTGTTTGACAGTACAGTTGTATACGTGTATACTTGAAAGTAAAATCTATTCATTTCATGGTGATTTGCTTCCTGGCTATCACATATGTAGGACTGCAGCTTCATGTTTTGGGTAGGGGGTGGTGATGTAAGCATGCTAAGTTATATGTTAACTTTTAAAAAGAAATTTAAGATTATTTCTCAGATAGTAAAGATGGCCAGAAAGATAGTATAATAATTTACAAAGTACATAGTTGGTTACATTTTTGTGTATTCATGCACAAAGTTTAAGCCTCTGCTATTTAATTGCAAATAGTGCATTTGTAGAAGCAAGCAAATAATACAAACACTTTATTAAAATTCTTAATTTGAAATTCTGTGAAATTTTCTGATTGTGGGTGGCTAGTGTAGGCTGCAGTTTCTCAAATACCCCTTATTATATTTCATTTTAAAACAAGTGATTTTATAAAATGCTAAAGTAATACTATGATTGTGTGAGTGAACTGTGTTCGGTTTTTACAAACTGGCCTCTTTTTAATAATATGAAATTGTTTAGAAAACCCAGGAGGAGGCTTTGGTTATGATCCATGTTCTGTATGCATAAGTGGTAAGAATGACAATTCTCTAGTTGTTTTTAGGGATACCACTTCTTAAATTTTTCTTGCATTTAAAAAAACAATTTAGGAATAATAGCTGTCTAGGGAAAAATAACTGCCAATGGGCGCATGTTATTTTTCCACTGAATTTTATTTAAATTGTTCTCACGCCAAGTTTCCAAATTGTTTCTGAGAATAATGCATGTAAATTTTGTGCATAGTGACAGTGGTCTAGAATTCAGAACATGCACATTCTTTTTTGTGAAGCCTCTTTGGTAATTAATTTTATAGAATCATGAACTATTATTCTCAAATTTCAAAACCAGACTTCATTTGCTGCCATATAAAAAAGAACTGGATTAAAGGCATTGAAATATAGAAAAAAGAAGAAGAAAGGTGAAAACACTACTTTTCTATTTTCTTTTTCATTTTTTGCTTTAGAGAAGCAAAATAAGTACGTATTTCCCATTTTGTTCCGTTTTAGAAGCCAGAATATAAGTATGTTTTTATAGCAAGCAGAAACACTGATGTAGTGTCCTGTTACAAAAATACCAGATGCCATTTTGTAAGAGATTCTCTGTTTTACTGATATACCATTAAAAAGAAAAGCAATCCTCAGGCCTTTTTTGATTGTCATACTGAATTTGCTGACCTCTGCTGAAGGAAGTTTTTCTGAGGGAGTTTGTAGTGGTAGAATTAGGGCTATAGTTAAACTTAAGAATTTAGGATTTTAGTTACTTGCATATCTAATAACTGAAGTAATTTTCTATAAATGATGCTTTGTTTCTTACCTCATGCTCTTCAAATATAAATGTACTTTAACTCATTTGATTAAAGGATTCATTCCCATTTTCTGTTGTGATTCTACAGGATTAACATGTAGTTTGTTAAAATGCTTTGAATTTTGATGGCAAGCAAGAAATACTGGTTTTTTTATTATAATCTGCCTATATTTCCAAACTAGTTATCTTTATTTGAGGAAGGGCATGGGATACATTGCACTACAAAACATTTTCATTACTATTCATTATTTTAAAAAAGTAACAAATCTGATGTTACATATCATCAAGCAGGAATCTTCTTTAGGCCTGTGACCTGTTGGCTGGACTATACAGTTGTAACACTCGTTCAACAGAGCCTTAGACCTGTGTTCAGGAACAGCTTAACTAAGTTGGAATCACTTTGCAGCTGAATGCTGGTCTTGTTCAAGGTCCAGGGGGAACCTAGGAGGGAATCTTACTTATCGTGTGTCTTCAAAAATACGCCCGGGTCTTATTTTCTTTTCACCCCTGAAAAAACGTCTAGAGCTTCTTTTTTAGAGGTGCCTTAATTTTCCCTCAACACGTCTCGCCTGGCCACTGGGCTGCTTCTTTTGCAGCCGAAAAGAGCGAGCGACATGGCTGCAAAAGAAGCAGCCCGGTGGCCAGCAAGGTGCATTGGGCGTGTTGCTCGCTCTTTTCGGCTGGGATCGTCCTTTCCAGAAGGCATCTGAAGACAAAATGGAAAGCTCTCTACAGCCAATAACAGAGCTTCGGGGTGATCCAGAGCTCTGTTATCGGCTGTAGATGCCTTCCACAAAGCCCTCTGTTGCCGATAACAGAGCTGCAGATGCTTTCCAGAAGGCATCTGAAATCAAGGCCAGGGCGATGCGTGTGTGTCTTCTTCTGTGGCTGCTTGCTGCTACCCTCATGCATCGCCCCAGAGCTCTATTATCGGCTGCAGAGAGACTTTCTGGAAAGCATCTGAAGGCGAAATGGAGGTTGGGGTGATGTGTGCAAGTGGCGGCAAGTATCTGCAGAAGAAGCGGACACAGAAGAAGGCAAGGCAGGTGTTCGGTGTGGGAGGCATCATAATTAGGGTGGCTCCACCACCCCCATCCCCACCCTAGTTTGATTTTTATGCTTCACCCCACCCCCTGCCTCACCCCACCCCCTGCACCCTGGGATCGGCAGGGGGTGGGATGAAGCATAAATTAATTTATGGCTTAATTAGGGCTAATTTTGTAGGTGGGGCTTAATTTTATCGCATGCGCTGAAAATGTGATAGGGCTTCTTTTCTAGGTGGGGCATCTTTTGGGAGAAACACAGTAGTTATCTGGGAATGGTTTGCACTTGTTGGGCTGAGGAAGTAGACAGAGTCCTAAGGACTGTGAGCTCAGCTGCCTGATGATTAGATCCACTCCCCTCCTGACTTATTAAAGTGGTCCTGGGGATATGAATGGAGTCTAGCGATGGTGAATTCTTTGAACAGATTTTCTTTTACCTTCAAAAAGGCGTTGGTTCATCACCTCCTCAGGAAGCCATCTTTGGATCCCATAGAGTAGACAATTTTCATCCAGTATCTAGCCCCACCTTTTGGGGGAAGGAGTTGAGAAGGTGATTGCAGAACAGCTTCAGAGGAACCAGGACATAAACTAGAATATATGGATTCCTTTCAGTCAGGATTCAGACTTGGGTATGCGGCAGGAATGGCATTGGTCGGGCTATTGGGTGATCCCTGGCAAGGGTGGAATGAGGGTTTTGTATCCAGCCTTGCTGTACTTGACCTCTGTAGTTTTTAATGCCATCATTATGGTATCCTGAATTGGCTCAAAAGGTAGGGGCATTTGTGCTGATTCACCTCCTTTCTCCAGATTAAATCCCGATCAGTCGGGATGTAGGGGAGGGATTTTGCCCTTGGCTCCTACTATGTGGGGTTCGGTGCTCTCTCCACTCCTATGCAACATCTTCATGAGGTTGCTGGGTGTGGTCATCCATCACTTTAGGGTAAGGTATCATCAGTATGCTGATGATATCCAAATTATACACCTCTGTCTCTGGCAAACTAAACAATGCCATAGATGTCGTATCCCAGTGCCTGGAATCTTGTGGGGGTCTGGAAGAAGAACAGCAGGCTTCAGCTGAAGTGGCAAGACTCAGTGGTTTTGGGTTTGGGGACCAGAGACTTCTGTGACTATGTCATCTATGGTACTGGATGGGGCTTCACTCCCCCAAACAGACCTGGTACACAATTTGGGTGTCCTCCTGGACTCACGATTCCTGCTCAAAGAATAAATGGCAGTTGTGGCTAGGAGGGCATTTGCACAGCTTCATATTGTGCACCAGTTGTACCTGTTCCTAGACTGGGGACACTGCTCATGTTCTAGTCACTTACCATTTGGACTACTATAGTCTACATGGGACTGCCTTTGAAGAATATAGGAAAACTTCAGCTCATGCAAAATGTCTCTAAAACAGCACCCATTATACCTCTGCTCAGTGAACTGCATTGATTGACAGTCTGCTTCTGGGTTGAATTCAAAGTGCTGGTTTTAATCTTTGAAGCCCTTCATGGTATGGGTCCAGCTATCAGATCTTTCAGACAAGGCATGGGATGAGTCCTATCTGCTGGGCAACTATACTTGGGTGGGACTCAGGCAGTGGACCTTCCCTGGTGTGGTACCTGCCTTATGAAACACCCTCCTTCCTGAAGTGAGGCTAGCTCCATCCCTATCAATTTTCTGGAAGTCTCTGAAAACCTCATCTTATCATCAGGTTTAGTGACCCAAATGGATTGCCAACATATATGCCATGTATTAGCTTTGTGGGCTATTGTAGATGATGATAAGCCAAAAAGGCTTAAAGCAGCAATTGACAGTAATGTTTAGCCTTATATTAAATGTGCAACCTAACCATGGACCTATAGTGTAAGAATTGCATAATAATGGAAAATAACACTGTAGTCAAAGGGAGTTTCATAATTTTAAAAGTAAGTTTTTACACTTTGAAAAGTGAAACATCCCTTGACCCTCTGTGTTTTGCCTTTACGTACCAGCTCAAAATTCTTTACCTGTTTGGTTGATTTTTTTTTTATTCTGCTTTTCATTCAGAAGCATCAGGCAGTGTACTTAATGGTCCCTCCTCCAATGTTTCTCGGCAACAGTCACTTTATTGGATGGGAGAAAGTGGTTGGCCTCATTGAAGGGAACCCCAACCCCAAGCTTCAGTGGCTGAGGGCAACATTAGGAGCTGGTTTCACTCTTAGATTAACATCTTCTTAGACTGGTGGTCTCTGGAAAATAAATAAAACTCATTAAACAGCTTGCCACACAAAACATCTTTTTTGAGGTTTTGGTTGCCTTTCAACAAAGCCCTGAATTTTAGACTACTATTAAACATCAAAGAACTCCAGCAAAGGCTTTTAATTGGTCAAGTTCTACACTTCCCTTCTCAAATAGCCATAATGCCGATGCTGGAGATCATTTTCCCTTTCCACTAAATTATTCTTTGCTCTCAATCCCTATTATTGCTCTGTGCTTCTGTTTTCCCAAGGTGGGTAAAATGAGGACCCAGATTGTTGGGGGCAATATGCTGACTCTGTTAAACCACATAGAGAGGGCTGTAAAGCACTATGAAGCAGTATATAAGTCTAAGTGCTATTGCTATTGTTAAAAGTTTATAGAAAAATTATTTGGATATCAATATGATACCAAATGATACTTTGAACATCAATACAATACAGTATATTCTCTTCTATCAGTATCAATATACCCTCCTCCCTTGTCTCCCCCCCATCCTTCCTTCCTTTCTTCTTCCTCTTCAAGGCTGAATAAATTCTTCAAACCAAAAGCAACACATAGAGCTGAAATGTTAAAAAAAGAAAGTGAGACTCCTTTGCAGATCTGAGTGGATGGGCAAATCTCATTACAAATAATGAGATTTAGACAGCAGAATGAACCTAAAGCCATATACAGTCTTAGAGATGGCAACCAACCAGCACATTAAATTGCACCTGGAAATCCATTGGTACACTTCATGTTTGACCAGATGTCCAACTATACAAACGGGTATCACCCAATGGCGTCAGGTAAATACTAAAATACAGAGGTAAAAGTGAATTCAACTCCCCAAATTCTGCATATCATCTTAGAGCTTTGTTAGAATAGAAGGAAAAGTTTTGACAAGGGGTTAAAAGAAATCTGATACCCATCTATTTCCACCATTACTATCAAACAATTTAAGCAGCTGTAAAAAGAAAAATAAGCTACATGTAGGAGTGGATGAGTGATTTTAATATTTGCTATTCAAATATTGCTGTCTATATTAATGTTTTGCCAGCAAATATATACATTTTTAATGTTGGAGTTTTCATATTATGTATAGATTTTTCAGATACTTTTGCAGATAGAATCATTATTTCAATCCTATTAACCCATCTTATGATCCATGATTTCAATTGGTCTACTCTAAATGTGATCAAACCTCAAACGATCAATGGCTAAGTCAAGGGTAAAAATATAAATTATTTCTTAATTAGGATTTTTCAACAGCTTTATATGGTAAGGAGAGTTTTAACAGGGTTAATTAGAATTTAAGCACTTTAGACACTTTCTACTGAAATGAACCAGCCAACAATTGGCAATAAATATTTTTTAAAAACTACATTAGCAAATGAAACCAAAACAGATTTAGTTTGGAGAAGGCAAATGTGTTACTAGCTAAACAAGCATTTTTCAAGTTCTTCATTCTATAAATAATCACAATTGATCAATTAGCAATAGTGTTTGTGGTTTACATAACTTTATGGTCTCTATGAGTAGCTTCTGCTGACAAATGAAAATTCCTTTTGTGCATATTATTTAGATCAATTTTCATAAAGCTTCCAATTTTGTTTCAAATACATTTTTTCTTCCTCAATAAATAAAAAGTTGTAATGCTTTTTCCTTCAAAAGTTTTTAAAAAATCTCCGTCATGTTCCTGGAACTGATTTTCTTTGTTTAGGTAGACATCATTTGGATTTTTGATGCCATATTGATATGGATGCACCTAGGATTAAATTTCTCCTTTTTGAAGATGCCTCATACAGTTGACTCATATTTAATGAACCAGCAGGAACCTCATCTTTTTCACATATGCCGTTGATCACTGTTGTACCCCCATCCTATATTCATGCCTTTGATTTATCCTACCCAAATGTAGGACTTGCCTTTGTCTTTAAGATCAGCTTGCTGGGTTTTGTCTATTTTTCCAACTTTTTTGTGTTGGTTTCAAATATGATATCCATATTTTTGAACCCCTGTCAAGTCATCAATAAATATGAGGAATTGCAGAAGGCCGAGAAGGGAACTCTGCAGTACAGCACCCAACACTTCACCCCAGCTTGACCCTGGATTCATTAATATACAGTCAGATAAAACTGTTTAACTAGTGCTGTACAGGTAATCCTTGGGTTGCGAGTATTCCCTTAGCGAACGTTCAAAGTTATGCAATCAGTGCCCCCTAATGTTTCCGAACAAGACCCAAAAACTACGAATCTTGCAGCACCATGGCAGTTGTTTGCCCCTACAAACAACAACAGAGCTCTGCAACATTCGTCCTGCATGTTGCTGTCTAAAAGGGAGCTTCTGAAGGGCAGATCTGCCTCTCAGAAGCCCTGTTCAGCCCTCCGTGGGCCTCCCTGGCTTGTTGCAGGCTGAAATGGAGCCTCCATGGGCTGGATGACTCCTGGAGTCTCCATTTCAGCTTGCAACGGGCCAGGGGAGGCCCACGGGGGGGGGGGGCGAACAGAGCCTCAGAGAGGTGCACGAGGCTGGAGAGGAGACTGCTTTCTAGATCTTCACGAGGTAAGTGACCCGGCATGGCAGGTTGGTTAGAGAAAAGCAATTTGGGCCGGCATGAGGTATTTCAGTGGGTTGGGGAAGCCTTGGGTGGTCTTAGGAAGGTGGCCTGTTCCATTGGTTGGTCCTCCCCATGGCCTTCCCCACCCTGAAATACCTCATGTAAACATAAGGAGCCTTGCATTCGATTAGCAAATGCTTGGGGAAAAGGAGGGAGTGATTGCGTTCAGGGTACGAAATTCACTCCCATGAATCTTCGAGTTACAAATGGAATGAACAGGTCCATTATATTTGTAACTTGATGACTAATGGTAGCATATTCCAGATATTTCTACCTGTCCATTCTTTCTGGACTGAGACTTGCTCCCCCCAACAATTCTAGGAAGAGAATACTGTAGAAGGTTGTCTCCAATCTGCTGCTGACCAATGTTAAGCCATTTCCTTTGGCCCTGGAACTAAAGAACCTAGCTATCTCCTGGAAAATGAGGCAGTTCCCACCAACCTCTTCATTTTCTTCAGAGCTCCCACCCTGTAATGTCCCAGGGTGTGGCACAAACAGAACACAGCCAGAGAACAGGTCTAACTTCCCTGCTCCAATGTGCCCCCCCCAAACGGTCCCACATTCACTACCAGTCCTGGAGCAAAGCTTTCACATGCGCCTTCAGAAAACTCTGGCTGTGAGTAATCTGGTAAACCAGGTTAGCCACCCAGCAACTAGGGCCAGCAGTCCAATAAGCCAGGTTAGCAAAACTGTAATCAGAACCAGAAGTTCAGTGAAGCAGGCAAACTGGGCAAGGCCCACAAAACAGAGTTCAGCAAACTCCAGGTGTTGGCAAATGCATATGAGGCTCCACAGATTCAATGCTTGTTCCCAACAAATGCTCCTCCCACCAGCACCTCCTTACATCTCAGTCCCTAGGTGTGCCTTGTGAAAGGGGGCAGGGCACTCTCCTCCCTTGTAGCTGGCTCAATCTTTGTTGGTCACGCCTTCTCTCTTCTCTCCTTGTTCTAAAATCAGGAGGGGGCAGTCCTTGCTCTTCTCTTGAGCTCGCTCTCCCCTGCTCCTCCCTGTCTGAATACCTTACTAATTCAGAAAAGTTTTGCCCAGACTGACTCTGTCCTTCCCCAGTTTTCTCCAAGGCCAACGGAGTCGCCCACTCTGTGGCTCTTGTTCCAGCTCATTTTCCACCTCCCCGTAGATTCAGTCTCCAATGAGGGGGCATGACACACCCTCTATTTGGGTAGAGGAAAGATGGCCAGAGAGAAGCAGAATGAGAACTTCAGAAGAGGGCAGGATTTCCCCTTACTGCCAGTACCATTTCCTGACTAAGCATACTGATAGCTTATAGCTAGGCATACATGGAGGAAAAAGTTGAATCCCTGTCTTGACTTGATTCCATAAATATGACCTAGGGCAAGGGTGTGAAACTCAAGGCCCGCACGCCACATCTGGCTTGCATGGTATTTAGATCTGGACAGTGGGGCCATCCTCGAAACAACAAAGCACTGGCTTGAGGTGCCTCTGCCAGCAAAAACAGAGCTCCCCCAAACTGGCAGAGAATTGCAGGAGGCCGTTGTGGCCAAAAGTGGAGCTCAGAAGCCCGTTTTCACTGGCAGAGCACTCAGAGGTGCCCCAGACATGGGTGATGTCAAGCTGCTCATACCCATCCTGGCCGCACACAGTCCAAGGTCAAACACAACCCTGATGCAGTCCTAGAGAGAATTAGACACCAATAAGGGACCAATAATCCTTATATATGGAAAAAATGATCTAGGGTATCCCCAATTGCTTCTAAATCCTTTACAGTTAAAGCAGTGTTGGAAAAAATGTCCATCTGGGTTCACTTCCAAGTGGGGAGAAAAATACTGGAAACATGGAGACTGCTTGGAAGAATGGTTTAATGGTGGAGCGGGGCCACAGGGTTTAGTTCTGGGCAAAAAAGCACATGGAGTGGCGAGAGCAAAAGATTTATAACCTTTCTTGGGCTTTGAATTTGAGCTTATATTCTGATTGGTTGTTAGACTCCCAGGGCGCTATGCAGGGATAACTTTGTAGGCTGTCTTGAGTCCCAGGCTTGGTTGAACGTTTAGCTGATGTAATATCTCCAGGTGATTTCACAATGCAGTGAGCCTTGCTGTCAGGTGGGTAGAGGGCTAATCCTATCATGTCCTGAAGGTGAAGGTCTTTTGAGTTGTAGATAAGCTGGCCCAGTCTTTGTCTTGTAGATAGGTTGGCACCAAAATAGCTGCTGGGGGGTGGGGGCAGGGAGTTGAGGCTCTGAGTTTATGTCTTTAGAAACATGTTTCTCTTTTAGGGAAAATATAATATTCTGCCCTTTTAATATTTCCTAGAATGTATCATTCTTCTAGGAGAGCGATGGGTGCTAACTTTCTACAGCAGCTTCATCTGTCTGAAATGCTTAGGAAAACAGGACTCCATACCTCAGTCACAGTACTCTCTGTTGTTAATTGCCACTTGTTCATTTAAACTTAATACAAATCAATTTTATCCTTTTTCTGTAAGACGTAAATTCTGGGAACAGTCTGAATGTAACACTAATCTCATTTCTGAAAAGAAAAAAGAAGGAATCATTTTTAAGTTTCATATTGATCATGAATTACTTTTAAGCAAAGACTCTGCTTTATTGCCAAAAACATGTTTTCTAGAAAGTAAAATGGGTGTTCTATACTTAAAATAGCTGTAGTGCTAAACAGGAGTGGCTGGACAATTATACTGAAAAGTGTCAAAAAGATTCTGTGCAGTCTTACTAAATTTCAGTGGAAGCTGATTATAAACTGATTAGAGAGAAGTTCATATTGTATAACTGATTCTGAAACTTTCCTAAAGAGCTTATGAAACTGGACTACAAAAATATAAACACTGAAGTATCTAGGAATGAAGCACAAGTAGGCGTGCAATGAGTTAACTACTGAAAATGAAGAGTTTGAAAAAGGAAATATTCAGAGGAATGAAATGAGTACAATGAAACTAACTTTTTTTTGCTAAGGTCCAACAGAAACACACACAGGGAGTCTTAATCAAAGGGTGGTTAAAGAAACAGATTTCAGTTTTAAAAAGCTTGATTAAAAATAAAATAGTCTTGATTTTGCAGGCAGAGGAGGATATAGCTGAAGATTGGTATGTTTGTGTCCCATTTCAGTTTATGAAACTGCAGGTTTTTTTTGTTGCAAGGCATTGCTAAGAAACTACTGGAGGAGGCTGGTTTTTGTGAGGTTTTGAGCAGAGCCTTATACCTGTATCTTTGATTGGATAAGAACTGTTGCTAGGCTCTTAGTTCCTGGGCAAATTAGAAAGTTGAACATGACCTGTTTGAACGGCTGCCTTGTTTTTCTCAGTTGTATGCTTCTCTTTCTTGCCTTTGTTCTTTTACCAGAAGGTACAGTAAATGAGATACGTTCACATCTTTTTAAAGTTGCAACACATATAGTAAAGGCTGAGCAATCTCTAAGCGCTAAACGTTCATGTTTTAAATACATTTAAGTTTAGAGCTGTAAATCAATATAAAAAAAATGTTTATTTCACCTGGCAAAGGCACTATTTAAGTTAAAGAATGAAACTGTTTTTCCCCCATTTTATAGAATGGGTTGTATAGTTCTTTAAAGAATAATAAAATTATGATTGCATAAGCTGTTGAGGATCAACACCCAGTTCAACAGAACTTTTATACATCTGATGAAGTAGACTGATCCACAATGGAATACAGTTGCATTTTTTTTACACTTTAAGGGTTCTTTGTTCCATTACAAAATATTATTTTGATTCTCCTTTTCAAAACTACTGAAAGGAATTTCTGCCACCAAATTAAAAAAAAACTTTAAAAAAGCAGCTGATGATTATTATGGAAGCTAACCTTTATATGGAGTGGGTTTACATGGCTCAGAAATATCAACACTAGGCCATGGTAGCAATAATTACAATAATGTTACAATTACAACAATGCAGTTAAGATGGTACATATAATTAAGGCTATTAGAATACATAGAAATATGGCTGTCTGTTAGGAGGGCGTGGAAATACAAACAATTTAATGATTATTATTAAATAGTTATGCTACTAGGTATACTTGTGGCTCCAAATTTTCCAAGTAAAGTGTATTCTCTAGGGATCATGAGGAAGGACGATCCATTATTGCTGAAAGCAATCAAATTGAAATAGAATACAGGAATTTTAAGAAATAAACTAAAAATGAATTATAAATAGGGCAGTTATATATCTTAACTAATAAAAGAACAGTAAACTCAAACTGTTTGCTGCAGAATGAATCTTCACACTTTCTGACAGTATATTTTTCTAATTTCCCCAAATTTACATTCTATTTATATAAGATGAACAACATTAGAATTTTTTCTGGAGTTATTAAGAACAAGCCGTGTACATGATTTTGGATATGCCTTATATCCACTCTCCTGTCCTAAGGGAAGATGAGATTTAGTTTACGATATGAGTTTTCTAAATTCTGCTTTCTAGATTATGGGTAATTGTTTTCTTAGAAGAAGAAGAAGAAAACATCCCTATTAAAAATGACCTGTTATTTCCATAAATTAATAGTGAAGGAGCTAAGCCTTTTGTTTTCTTAACACATGATCTTGGCTTTTCCTTACTTTAACTATGCTGAATTAAGTTTTAAATAATTATTGCATTAAACTGTAGTGACTGCATGAACATGGAGTAGTAGAAATGCTTCTGCGGTAGATGAAGACATGCCCATGAAAACAGCTAGACAAAGAACATTATAATTGGTCTGATTAATGTAATAATGTCTGCACAAAAACAAAGCTTGCCCACTGAAAAATATATATCATTAACTACAGGTAGTCCTCAACTTACAACAGTTCATTTAGTGACCAAAGTTACAACATCATGGAAAAAGTGACTTATGACCATTTTTCACAGTTATGACCTTTGAAGCATCCCCATGATCATGTGATCAACATTCAGATGCTTGGCAATTGGTTCATACTTACAACTGTTGCTGTGTCCCAAGGTCATGCGATCATCTTTTGCAACCTTCTGATAAGCAAAGTGACTGGGGAAGTCAGATTCACTTAACAACTAGGTTACTAACTTATCAACTGCAGTCATTCACTTAACAACTGTGGCAAAGAAAAGTCCATAAAACTGGGCAAAACTCACTTAAAAATGTCTGCAACAGAAATGTTGGGCTCAGTTGTCATAAGTTGAGGACTACCTGTTAAAGGGGAAAATCTGATAATTCAGTACCTCTAAAATACTGTGGTCTCTTTGGTAGTGAGTTGCCAAACATTTTAGTCTATTTACAGAACGTATCAGAAGTTAAGCAATAATAATACATGGGCATTTTTTTAAAGGGATGCTACACCTGCTCTGAAAAAGGAAAAGCCCTATCTCAAATGAGGATTTTCTTCAGGGCTTTTCACATGGAATTATCTCTCTGCTGTTGATTAATAGAGTCTGGCTTTTTCAAGGCTTTCATGGAAGCCTGGAAAATGGGCTGCTAAGGAGTTTTCCTAATTTTAACAAATAGATTCCTTAAAGGTTCTACATATTTTTCAAACTCAGATAAAAGCATGGAAAGAGTCATGCCGGTTCAATGATTAGTAGAAAGGTTCTATATTCGGAAAAGAACCAAAAGCATTTCTTCTGAATCCTTTTTGAAGAATGTGCAGCTGTAGTTCCCATGCCCATTCTCTCTATATATCTCCAAATCAGCTAATGGAAGGGATTAGGGTTTCCCCACCCCACCCCAAAATTACCATACGTTCCCACAGTTAAAGCAAAAAGAAATGAAATTCAGAGGGGAATTGTGGATGTGGTCTGTAGCTGCCTCATAATTATCTGTTCTTAGAATATTTAAATACAAAGTATATAGCCGCAATCAAATAGATGTTTTCCCAACTTATCCATAGTGGTTGTCTGAGGCAGCCTTGATAAGTAGCCACATTGCTCTGTTGAAATAATAATAGCAAACTTCTCATGTCACACTAAATCCACCAATTTCCAGAATACGTGGTTATTTCTGTTTTAAAAACATACATGTAAAAGATAACAATATTTCAATTTTGTAGTTTATATAGTTTCTTCCTTGGGAGGCATAAATGTTAATAATATTGTCTACTAACTGTACACAAATGCTGGCACAGAGTTTATGTGAGAAAAAGAAATATGTGTTAAGTAAACTGAAATTTTCATTTCTGTAACTCTTATGTATTCTTTAAGTGCAGAGAGACATGGCTCAGTTAACATGCCCAATAATTATTAAACAGATAATTTAATTCAAAAAATTTAAAGCACTTCTCTGAATAGGTTAAATAAGATGATGTGATGAGACCTATTGGTATGTACACCTGATGTTTTTTAGTTAAGGGGGGGAAGGTTTATCAGTTTGGTCCACAACACTGCATGTAATGATTGGTCTAAAGATATATGGGAATTCCCTTTAGGTTGTTTGTAGGAAATTTTTGCTACGGCTGACAAAAGCATAATGTTCTAGCAACGGAATACATATTTTGCATATAAAACATCCTTTGGCATTCTCTGTCAGGCTAGAAAAGTCTTTTGTCTAAAATGCTGGAAAAGTGCTGTTGATCAGACTGATTTGCTATAAAAGTTATTATTGATTTGGTTGCATCATATAATGCAGGTGACATTTTATGGAGAGAAATACTACCTGGCCTGGAATACAGAAAATTATGGGGTGACCTTTAGGCAGAGTGCCAGGGGAATTCCTAGCAAACGCTCTTCGATCTGCCATTAGGTGAAGGTGGAAGAAACCGGTGCTTGGAAATCACTTGCAAAGGGTGTGCTGGGTATATGGGTCTTGTTTGGTAGCAGGATCATCTTCACTAGCAATTCCCTTCGCACTTGCTTTACATGTTTTTTCCTACCCCAATTGCACTGGATAAAACTGAAACATTTTCCATATTCTTTCTTAACTAGACTGACTGGAGGTTATGATCTCTAATGCACTTTTGGGATCCAAATAAAATACTTCAGAAAAAAAAAAGCATACAGGTTTTTTTTTTTTAAAGTGTGGGTAGTGTGTGTATAACACACAAACTATATTGTCTTATCAACCCAGCCCTCTTGTACTTGAGAATGCTGAAACCCTTGGGATAATTGAACAGGTCTGGACACTGGAAGGCTGGGACAGCTTTTTTCCCCCCTTCACTCTTCCACTGTTGCAAACAATTCTTCCACTTATTTGCAGATAGGAAGCCTAAGTGGTCCTCATTAGAGTCGGGCTTCCCAGTGCAAAGATTTAAAAACAACCTCTTCTGAATGTTGCATGCAGCGACTAAAAGGACCAGACAGAGAGGCCTTTGCCTGCCTCGTTTCTGTAACTCTCGGCCTGCCAGGTTGAGAAACTGCTTTGAAAAACACCGCCATCTTCTCCGCCCACGTCTCGGAGCTTTCTGACCATTCGCTCCCCTCCCCGCTAAGATAGCAAGCCCGTCGGGCCCCGCCCCAAAAGCCTCCGGGCCCGCTCATTGGTGGGCGGCGGGCCAAAAGGCGGGGCTTTCCGTCTGTCTTGTTTGTGCCCGGCGCGGGATGCCCCGCCCTCCAGCTGCTTTTAAAGTCTCGGCCGGCTTGTGAGGGCGCTCTGAGCGGTGCCTGGTCGGTGGGGAAGGGAGAGGCGGCCGGGGCAGCACGGCGGCAGCATCCCCGACTCTCTTGCAGGCATGAAGCTGGCGAGCAGCCCCAGCCCAGCTCAGGACCGCGAAGTAGGACGGCCGTTTCTCTGTACTGGCTGTGGGAACGAGGTAAAAAGACCCGAGAATGCGGGGAAGAGGACTTGGCTAGGATCAAGCAGGGAATCTTGTAAGATTGATGGGAAGGAGAAGGAGAAGGAGAAGGAGGTGGAGGTGGGTGGGTGGGTGGGAGGAATGCTTTTTGGGTTTTCGGGGCCCGGCTAGCAAAGCTTTAATGCAGATGACAAATCTTAGCATCAGATATATAGTCTTGGAAAATAAACATATCGAGTTAGAAAGTTTGTTGGCAATGAAAAGGGTTCAAGGATGAACTGTTGACGGGTCTGGGCTCTGCTGAATCAACACCGGTGTAAATCCAGGAATGCACATAGGAGAGAATGAAAGGGGTCCCTAGGATAGAAAGGTATGGTCTTTTTAGAGCCTTCCTTAAGTATTTGAAATATGATTTTAATTGATTTTTTTTTAAATTGTTTAAACTTAAACTGGTGGTTAATCGGTAAATAATGGGGGATAAATAGCAGGGAGGATGGCAATGAGTAGCTTGGCTTATTTGGTAGTGCATTCCTCTTTCCCTGGTGGTTTACAGGAAGGTTTCCCACACTGTTGCTTGTTTTGCCATCCATCCAGTTCGCTTTTGGCTTAAGCTACAGAAAAACAGAAAAAGTGTGGCCTGAAACACGGCTTGTTCCTATACATAAATTACAGTGGTACCATTGGAAGTATACTGCTACTCGGATTTGCTTTGAAGGTAATTTTGAAAATCAGATATATATTTTTTCTAGTTGATGCTGTTAAAGCTGTTCAATACCACTTTTGACCCTTGTTGCCATTAAACACTTACTAACCAAGGTGAACAGACTGGGTTAATGCTTTTTTGCCATTTGAAATCCTAAAACGAGTGATTGGAAAGTGCAGAGAAATAAAATGTAGTTAAGCCATGCAAAGAACTTATTTGTGGGTAGAGCTTTTTGGCAGCAGATCACACTGCTGTAAAAGATGGGGTTGTTTGTGCATGAGCTATGCAAGCAGCAGCTAAATCCTTTTCATCTGGCAAGAATACTGTAAACTCATCCAGGAGCTCTAAATGTTATTTTTTTGATAGACTTGGACTTCTAATGTACTAGCATTCTGTGTACATTGTAGTACCATGTTTATGCTGTAATTGAAATGCTTAATATGCTTTGTTCATGGATATCACTTTTGCAATGTGAAATGAGTTGCCAGTTGCATGAAAATATGACAGATATTGGGCTATAATGGTGTTATGAGTGGGTGCTTACCATTTTCAAAGTGTCTCTATAAATAGTGTGGGTTGTGCTATCATTTAATCAAAAAGCCTAGAAATAAGATTTAAGGAACTATATGTTAATTTTGGAGTGAAATAAGAGAATAATAGAACAGGCAAACTCTATTTATAAAGAACTTTTTCTAGGAAATTTAACGTGTCAGTTATATGAAGACAGTGTTGTACCTCAGACACATTTTTATAGACAATATCAGTTTTGTATAATCTCTTATACAACTTGGCATCAGCTAACTTCCTCAATTGGTTGTTTGGAGGCTGACTCAAGGAAAATCTCCAGTTGTGTTGTTGTTGTCCAATTGTAAAATAGAGAACAGCATGTGGGTGGAAATGTTTTCTGTGAATGTTCCCACCCTTAAAAATATTGCTTAGCTCAAGAGATTCAACTTGCCTGTCTTGTCTACTTCAGTAATAAGAGTAGAGAAAAATCTAATTGCTTTAGCCTTTCATTGTACTTAAAGGAAAATGTACAAATCAACCCAACTCTCACCACATGAAAATATAACATGAAATCATTTGTTAGAAACTGAAAAGAACTACAGAGATTTAAAGATGCATGTTGTTGCATGCCAATTTAAATATCTAAATTGTCCAGAAAATGCTTCTGAGAGAGAGGGAAAGGAGGGGGGGGGAGACACATAAGAATGGATCCTTGTCCTAAGTGGATAACCATTTAAAAAGGATGAGTAGGCAGATATAAATGAGAAAATAAAGCCATATATTGAATGCAGATGACAACAGCATATGAATTAAAGGGCTATTAAAAGCCTCATGGGGAAGAATTTTTGAGGGAAGAATTTAATATTCTGGAAGATCTGGAGCAGAGAGAGAGTAAGAACAAAGTTATATGAGGAAATCAACACCTACAGAGGATGGTAGTGGAAATGAAGGTTGAGAGACGATAGAGCAAACCTTTTATATTTTTAATTGTAAAGACAGTAGATAGAGGATCGGTGCATGGACTAAAAGAACTGTGTTATGTGAATTAATGGAGCATTTCTGGATAAAGGTTTAGCAATAGAAAACAAAAGGCAAGAAGGCTTCAAGAAGTGTAGATGAGAGACAGGCAGACCATGATAAAAAGTTTTCCCCAAGGAAGGGGGGAATAGAGAACAAAGAAATCTGAGACAGAAGTAAGCTTTTAGTCTTCGTTTATGTTTAGCAATAAAAATAGAGAACCTGCGATAAAAGGCATAAACATTTTAATCCTGGGATATGGAGCTTTAATAGTTAGATTATAATAACTATGAAATAAAATACATTGGATTTGAGGAACTGATTGGAGAGATACTGTACTGATAAGACACCCTGAAGAAAGTTTTAAAGCGTAAGTATTTTTGGCTGAGGAATCAAGGTGGGGTTCAAAATGTACTGAATCTCTAATGTTTCTGGTTTTTTGGCACTCTTTGGCTTTTGTCTCTGGTGAAGAAGTGCTATTCTTGTATGAACTGACAGAACCTGAAAGTAGAATAAGGAAGAGATGGGGCATTTCAATGTTTGCCCATACTGATTTAAGAGAGGCTGCGGAAAAGATTGGGTGTCTCATGTTGTTTATATTAGCCTTGCATATTGTCTTGCCTGCCTGTTATATTTATTCAAACTGATAGAAGAAAAAATAGCAATGTATTTTATCAAGTAGATAAATAGATCACATGCCATTAAAAGATAAAGGACGTGTGCTTGGTTTTTCCCCCCAATTCAGAAAGCCTATACAAAAACTATATGGATACCAATGATTCTGTTAGGACCTGCTACCAAGCTTAAGTTGACCCTCTGTTTCAGAGGAATCTAACTGCATGATGCTTTCTGATATGGACACTTGCTGTGCTGTTAGCCATTGCTGCTGGTGTCCTATTGGCACAGCTAGTAGATGTAGTGATGACCATTATCTAGTCCTCCAGATATTTAGTGATGCCATCAAAGTTGCTGACTACCATATCTATAAAGTGATGGTGGCAGCTATGGTTGTGGTAACCTATTGGGATGCTTATAGCTACATAACAAATGCCATATTTGTATGTACTGTAAATTTCTAAAATAATTGGAGTGTGTGTGAGTGAGTGAGTGAGAGAGAGAGAGAGAGAGAGAAAAAGAATTGTGTGCGACTCACTTAACCATCCTTTTAAAAAGTTTTTTTTAAATCCTGCCTTTATTATTTTTATAAATAACTCTAGGCAGCAAATATATCTACTATTCCTTCTTCCTCCTATTTTCTCCATAACAACCTTGTGAAGTGGATTGGATTGAGAAAGCATGACTGGCCAAAGTCACCCAGCTGGCTTTTATAAAAGCCTTAAAGAAAGAGAATTAGATCTCGCAGCCTTCTGGTTTTTAGCCTAGTAACCATTAGGGCAAACTGGCTGTTGGTTCAGTCTTTCTTTTGATTATTTGGTAGTTGACCAGGAGAGAGCTTGGCTCCTGTTCTCCAGAACCTGTTGTAAGACAATCACTTTGCCCACATATTCATTTTACTTTTTCAGTGGGCAGCTAAAGCTCCAAGCAAGTGCTTTTCAAAGGCCAGGCCTTGCTTTTTTTTTTTTTTAATTGCTGGTTTCTAGTGCTTATTTTTTAATGGGTGAAGATACTTATATATCATAACTTGATATATTTTTCTGAACGCAGAAGAAAAATATTTTCTTCTGACGCAGAACTTCTTTTCTGGATAAAGTGATTCTGCACAAAAGAAACAGAAATGATTACGTGACTTAGGGCTTGTTCACAATATCAAAAGCAACCGGCTTTAGTTGCTTTTAGTGAATTCCATAAGGTTATCTTTTTAACTGCATAATCAACCAATTACAAAATTGGTTCATGCAGTGTGTGTATAAAGGTGCTTTTTAAAATGCCACTTGGGTAATCTGAATTTACTGCTTTTGTAATACATTTAAAAGATTGTAGCTGAAAACATTTTAGTTGTGCAATGGGGCTTGAAAATTAATTCAGCGAAAGTTTTGCGGTAGATAAAAGTTTCAAATTGACTATAAATTCAGTCTAAGAAATTACTGTTTGTTCTTTGTCATTTTTAAATAGACATTTTAAAAATCCTATTGCATGTACTTTTGTGGCTTCCCCCTCAAGCCCTGATAAAATTACAGCCCTGTTACTTCCTGAAAGATACCGAGAGATTTCATACATATTCTGTTTTGCGGATATGCAGATGTACTTCAAAAGCCTCCAGTATCGCTGACATTACTCTGCTAGCAGCTGTGTACTGAACTCCTTGTTCTTGACTCTTTGCCAAGTACTTTATGCAAAACTAGGTTTTTTACTGAACCAGGTTTCATTGTTTTTAATGGCAGCAGAATGGTGCACTGTAAACAAGTGTGGCTTGTTATGAAGCCTGGGCAGAACATTTCCACTGATTGCACTTTTGAAATACAAGGCTGGTTCTGTTTCAGTGGTGAAGCATTAAGTGCTGTCAAAGCCACAGCTGAAATGTTTATAACTAAAAAGTTCAGGTACTATAGTGTAACATTCTTTTTCTAGGAACTTGGAATTAGGATCCCCAGACCACTGGGACAAGGACCAAGCAGATTCATCCCAGAAATGGAGGTATGTGTAAGGCTTTCTGTTTCCCAAGAAAACAATGAAATTGTGACATTTTTGCCAGGGTTGGAGGGGATTTTCAAAGTTTAATGTTGACTGGAGAACAGCTTTTGATCTGCAAATTCGTATTGACCATCCGGAGTGCAATGAATCATTAGTAGTGTTTAGCAGCTGGAAAAGATGTTTGTGTAACTTTAATACAGATAGTCCTTGACTTACAGCAGTTCACTTAGTGGCCATTCACAGTTACAACAACACTGAAAAAAGTGAACTATGACCATTTTTCACAGTTACAATCTTTGAAGCATCCCCATGATCATGTGACCAACATTCAGATGCTTGGCAATTGGTTCATTCTTACACCTGTTGCTGTGTCCCAAGGTCATGTGATCATCTTTTGCAACCTTCTGACAAGCAAAGTCACTGGGGAAGCTAACAACTAGGTTACTAACTTATCAACTGCAGTCATTCACTTAACCGTGGCAAAGAAAAGTTGTAAAATGGGGCAAAACTCACCTAAGGAATGTCTCACTTAACAACCGAAAATTTGGGCTCAATTGTAATTGTAAGTTGAAGACTACCAGTATTTAATTGGCCATTTTAAACTGGTTGCCCAATTCTGTTGGGCATCAAATATTGTTTGACCTGATCCATAATTGTAACAGATCTGCATGTTAAATAAATATAATTAGCTGGTGAACTTTAATTCCAAATTAAGATTCACAAGTGACCTTCTCAGATTGATTTATTTTCCACTACTTAGCAATTTGGAAGGCTGCTATAATACGTTATTGACTATCCCATTGCTGATAATTAAATATATGTTTTCTATTTTTTCTCAGTTAAAATGTGGCACCAGGTAATTAATCAGTCACATTATTAATTTGTAGTTCACATACTATTTGCCATGTTTGGGTAATGGTTAATTTCTAGAATTTCTTCTCTGCTCCAACTCAATGTGTGCACAGTATATAGACGTAACAACTTATTTGGACAGTTTTTCTTATCCTCAGAGACTTGAAGATATATATTTCCCCACATTCTTCAGCCAGCATTTCTGGCTGGGGATTTCTGTCACTTGAAATCCATACATTTTAAAGTTGCTGAGATTGAAAAACATTGGCTTGGAAGGTTACATTTTTTTTTTTAATTAATTAAATTTTTAATAGTAGTTTTTAAAGTTTCAGCAAGTTTAATAATTTTAGATTGGTTTTTAATTTTTGTTA
>JAEANM010003023.1:0-23193 GCA_017656035.1 Myanophis thanlyinensis | reverse complement strand
TCAAAATAAAAATGTTTCCCTGTTGCCGTCTTTAGAGGGGTGGCAACAGGGGTGGCAAGGACATTTTTAGAGGTGGAACTGGCCACCCTGGCTATCCCTGGCTATGTCCCTGAGTAGAGGTGGAGGCCTTAACATTTGCAAAAAAAAAAAAACAACTATAATTTCCCATCTTAGCCACTAAAGTGGAAGAGATTCTATGAAACATTTTTTCCCTTAGGTATTGGGAAAATGGTGACACAATATAATTATACTTATGGGGGAAGGAATTGAAACATAGGGAGAAGTAGAAAGTTCAGTAATAATGAAAATAGAAGAAAGAGACATAACAGCTAATTCTGGCTGCATAAAACCAAGCCTGGAGAATAAATGCATACAATGCCAGAATTGACAAAACAGCAAATGCCATGCTGAAGTAACAGTGGACCACCCAGCAAAAGTTAGCAAAGATAGTACCAGCAGTAATAGGTACATTGGGTACAATCCAAAAACCTCTGGAATTGAGTAATATCGGCATTGACAAAATTACCATCAATTGCAAAAGGCAACTTTACTTGGTATGGCTAATATCCTGTCATGATACCTTTAAGCCAATTAAACAATGTCTGCCTAAGGTCCTTGGAAAGAACTCAATTGGTAGGTAAAAATACCAAATCCAGTTTAAATATCTGGCTAATATTAATGTAACAAACCATATTAATAAACTCCATTACTGTTGGTTTTCAACCAGCAACCTTTAGCTTACAAGACAAGAATTATAATAACTGGACTTTTACATCAGTCATGTTGAAGGTGGGTCAAAACCCTTACAGGGAAATACAGTGTAAGAAAGCAATTGGCAATCACTTTCTTGGAAAAGAAAGGTGAGAAAACATAGCAGTAGGGAAATTGTCTAATAGGAGGACATAGTAGCTGGCAGTTCAGACTAATACCTTGTAAGCTGTTGGCAAAGTATCTTAATTTATTGAAGACCAAGACCAAATTCAAATCTATTAATAAGTGTGGCAGAAAAGTAGCAGGCAGACTTTTTCCTTTGAGCAATGCAATTAAAAACTTGTTTGTCATCATTGTCCATTTAAGCCAGCCATGAACTGATTGCCAAGGTGCAAATGATTGAATATTTGCAATATACAACCATGTCATGATTTTTTGTAAATATGTGCATCTGTTTTTTTTGTCTAACTAGTTAACCTCTGTTTCTATAAAACTGTCACCAACTGTTTCACATAACTAAATATGTTGGGAGAGAATACAATAATTGATAGAAATGGCACATTTAGTTTCATTTTCACTGTGCCTTTTCTTTACTATTTATTATATTTTTATATATTGCCTACATAAATTCAATCAACCTGGACACACATGCACATGCAAAACTAGTACATTGAAAAGAGAAATGCAGTGCCCATTAACCTGTAAGCTAATTCTGTAACCAAAGAGCAAAGACTGAACATCACTACATGGTTTGGAAACAGCACCATGCAGGACAGGCAAATTCTACAGAGGGTGGTGCGCATAGCAGAGCACATCACTTACACCAAGCTTCCTGAACTACACTCCATTTATAACATACAATGCCAAACTATAGCCAGAAATATAATGAAGGACCCCAGCCACCCAACAATGGACTGTTCACCATGATGCGGTCAGGAAAGTGACTCTGCTCCCTAATAGCCAACAAGAGAGATTAAGAAGAAGCTACTTCCCACAGGCTATACAGACCCTAAACCACAAACCACAACAACCCAGGACTAAACAGTATTCCCATAATCTACCTCTTTCAATCACTCCCTAACTTATTCTCCCTCCCTGTCTATACTATTATCTTGCCATACTATCTACGGTCGTGAGCGGTCACATACACATTTCACTGCATTTCGTATCATGTACGACTGTGTATGTGATGAATAAAATTTGATTTGATTTGATCAAGAACAATAAAAAAGTCAGTTAAAGTGCTTTTATTTTATATCAAAACTCCCATGGTGTTAATAGTCTGGATGAAACTGAAACGTGGGATGCTACTTCTGTCTTAGAGATGAGACAGATATCTTAAACTGGATGCAGTTCATGAACAAGCATCATCCATCTGAGGTTATATGTAGACATTTCAGGATGACTTCTGTTAACTTTCAGACTTCACTTACCTGACTACAATTTGTGTGGAATGATTGATTATTCAGCGCTGAAAGTCAGAAATCTCTGCCTGTTGCATGACAGATTCTATTTGGAACATTAAGATGCCCATATATCCTTCCCCCAAAAGCAGGGTTTGTCTCTGTGTATTGAGGACTTTGAGGATAAATCAAAATAAGCCTCAGAAAGCTAAATGCAAATCTTGCCTTGTAGACATTTCTGGTGTGAAGAAAACACCATGCTTGGCTACTCTATAGTACTCGCTGCTAAATGAAAGCAAGTTTAGGCTATTTAGAAACATGTGCAGAATTACTGAAAAGGGCAGCAAGCATTATAAATTTGCTATCAGAACAACAAAAATGCCAGAAAGAAGGGGTTAGAGAGGAATGGGTTTGGGCATTTATATTCTGAGGAGAAAGATGATAAAGCACAAGTGATATATCGGTACATTTGTCTGCTCTCTAAAAGCCATAATACTGAAGACAGCTGTTCAATGTCTTTATCCTATCTATTGTGTTCTCTGGCTCAGTTTGAACACAGATATCATAGTCACAGATTCGCTTTGCTGAATTTAATTGATGTAATCCTTACTGACTCCATTAAAGCAAAGAGAAGCAGTTCAGAACCAATATGTATATGCAATGTACTCCTTCCTTCCTTCCTTCCTTCCTTCCTTCCTGGGAAAATAATTTCTTGGAATATTTCTCTGTCATATTTTTTTAAAATATGGACAGAAGAGATTCAATTGCTTTCTGGGCACTCTTGAGAAATGACAAATTGCTTTAAATATTATTCTCCTGGTTGCCTGAGATAGTATTCCAAACACAGTGAAGTCTTTTATTGACTGTAAAGTGTGATACTAATTATCACTTAACACCTGTACAATGCTTTTCATCTTCAAAGCATTTTACAAACGTGACTAATTAATCCTCACTGCATCCCTAGGAGGTATATATTATTATCCCCATTATACAGATGTGGAAACCATATAAACTGCATCTCTAAAGACCACCAAGTGTGTCACCAATGCACAAGAAGTTCCTCAGGAGTTACTCACTGTCAATCTTTTACTCAAGCCTCTGGGCCACAGCTCTGTGAGTAATTTATCTTTCCAAAGCCTCAGTTTAAGTTAGAAACTTACCAGCATTTTAAGAACACTATTCTTTATATTCCTAATCCACAGTTTGATGCACTAATGAGAGTGTCCAACTGCCTTACAAACACAGCATGCTTTACACTGGAAACAGAAAAGATGGAAATAAATATAGGATACACATGTGCTAATATCTTTATTAAACAAAGTATTTTACACAAGCGTAAAAAAACCTTGAATTTTCTGGATGTAAAGTTTTTCTACCGTTTTCTGTTCCCAAAAAATTACTTCTCATTGCCAGTATAGCAGCTTGGGATGGAAGATCTTTTTCAGAATGTAAAAGTCCTGAGAATAACAAACAAGAATGTTGTTCTTATGAAGAAAGGAGGAGAAAGGTCAGATTTAGAGTGTCTAGTTTTTATATCCTGAATCTGATTAATAATGCTGGAGCAACCATGTTTGGGTACAAAATGATACCCTTTGTCAGTACAATGAATGATACTCTTTGCTCAGTGGTGGAATTCAATTTTTTTAACTGGGGGGGGGGGCATGGCTTGGTGAGAGTAGCTGGGAGGTCATGTGACTGGGTCTGCAGTTTTTGTAAGCAGGGCAATAAAGATTAGGCTAGAAACAACACCAGAATGGTTTTTCCTGCCTTCTTTACAGGATTAACCCTGCTTAGAAAATTTACTACCAGTTCTAGGGAACCTGCTAGAACCTGCTGAATTTCACCTTTGCCTTTGCCAGTACAAGTACCTATGGTGTGCTTTTCTGGTAGCACTCTAAAATTCAATATCTTGCATTTCAATTGATGTCTTTCATTAGTGTTCTATCCAGTAATATTTCCTGCGAGTGGCTCTTCTCATCTTAAAGTTCAGGCACCTCAGACAGAGCCGTGGTTGTGACATTCTGACAACAGGCTTTGTTTTATTTTTGAAATATAATCTCTGCATACTTTATTTTAATCCCAGTTTCTGGTCCTTGATTCTCAGTTTATTTTTCTATTCTACTCTACTGTATTAAACCTTTTGGGTAACAATCAAGTACAGTTACTCCATTAGAAGAAAAGTCTTGTTCCTGTATAAAATGTTATTCTATTAATTGATTTCATCCCAAGTCAATTTGACAATTCTATGTTCAGTTTGCAAAATGCTCTGTACTTTTGTTTACAAGCCTAGCTGTATTTTTGAATAGTAAGAGTCCGAGATAGCCTTAGTGTTGCACCAAAAATTTATTCTACATTTTTTTCTACCATTCTCATTTAAGTTTGGTGGACATAGCTTAATTTTAGATACCTTTGGAATGACAAAATAATTTCAGTGAAATGGTTAAAATCACCAGGGATCCTTAAGTCACACACATGAAACACTGCATCCAGTTCTGGTCACCACAATATAAAAAAGATGTTGAGATTCTGGAAAAAATGCAGAGAAGAGCAATAAGGATTATTAGGGACCTACAGGCTAAAAAATATGAAGAACAGTTGCATGAATTGGGTATGTCTAAACTAATGAAAAGAAGGACTGGGGTGACAAGATAGCAGAGTTTTAATGTCTGAAGGGCTCCTGCAAAGACAAATGGATCAAACTATTTTCCAAAGCATCAAAGGGCAAGACAAGGAACAGCAGGTTGAAACTAACTGAAGAGAGACAGTAAATGTTAGTGTCATCTCTCTATCAAATAGAGCCTCATTTTTTTTTCTTATATTTCTGTTAAAACAGGCAGAAACTCCTCCCAGGTGGACTTTTTCAGACAAATAAATTGGAGCCACCAGATAATTGAGAGAGTGATAGAGAAATGGGTACCGACATCATCTTGCTATGTTAAGAATAAATAAGTTCAAAAATACTCCCAAAAGGACTTCTAAAGCACCTTGAGAATGAAGAGGATATTAAAGGCTGTTTTTTTTTTTTTTTTACAAGGGGGAAAAAAAATCAAGACAAATATTGGCACAGGTTTATATGAGACAGACTGCTTAAGCTTCATAGCCATGCAGGAATGAAATAAATCTTATATCCCAAGATGTCTAGTTTTAATAGCAAATGCTGGTCTGATACTTACCAAACTTTAAAAGTGTCACTAAGAAATAAAGAACATGCTACAGCAGGCTCAGTGGGGGAAAAAAAGATTTAGAAATATATAGAAAAAATATTTTCCCAAACTGCCTAATGACTACTGATATTAAGTAGCTGGAAATGGCTCAGAAGACCTACCCTTTAAATGAGAAGAGTACTCTTTGTTCCTCTATTTCGCTGTCCTGATTATACACTTCCTCAACACACCAGGGGTGAAATCCGGCCAGTTTTGTTACAGGTTCGCTGTGTGCGCATGCATGCCAAACGCACTGCAGCGTGGCTCTTTAAAATGCTTTTAGAGGCTCCAGAGGCAGGGGATAATCAGGAAGGCTCCGTAGATGCTCAAAACAGCTGATTCAGGTAAGTAAGAAAAAAATGAAGCTTGTATAAGAAAGGATAAAAAGGGCAGGGGTGAGTGGGCGTGGCCAATTTCAAATCTCTACTACCGGTTTGGGCGATGTGGTGGGATCTGGCTGAATTTCACCACTGCAGCACACCATCTACTGTCCATGCAACAACCTCTGATTAATCTGTAAACATTAATCATTAATTGGTAATCATTATTCCAAAGCATTCTTCTTGGAAAGAAATGACACTCTGCAGCATCTTATTTTAGTTTTAATTATACTGTAATCCTAACACACATTCTTCATGAGGAGGAGTTAAGTTATACCCAAGAGTGATGCTTTTGCATATTGGCTACTCCCAAAAAATTACTATATTTTGCCTAACATAAACTGACAATTAGTCACTGGCAGACAGTTCTAAAGAAATGTTTGCCCTTACATGACTGCTTGTAGCAATAAAATTCCCCCTCCTTCTAGAAATTGGATTTTACATTGCTTACTTATGTCTTATTGCAACTTTATCAATATATTAGGCATTAGAGCAGAAGGAAAAAATGAAATTAACTCTTTCACTTACCAAAATAGGATACCATTTCCATAGTAGAACTTAAGTCTAGAATAATAGACCAGTTCAAGAGTTACCACAGACATAAACTACTTTTGCTTCAGCCACCAAGATCTTCTATTTCCAAAAGGGAAGCTCAGAACATAGACTCATGGCAAGTAGGAACAGGAAATCACTAGTGAATAGACTTCCTGTGCCTTTTGTTTATCAAAGATATGTTAGTCCTATGCAATATTTAACTGTAATTAAAAAAGATTTTGGATATTTTTAATCTGGCAATGACATGCTTGATTTCATTGTCCCATTTCATCACCTAGTAGATACTTTTAGAACACTTTATTCACCATAGGATTTTTTTTTTAGGAACGTGTATGAAGGTGTTCTGTCAATAAGCTTTCCTTTTAAGTAAAAGAAAGAAAAATTAATATTTAACTAGATAATTACATTCTGTCTGCTTCATTAATTTTTTATTAATCCTGTGAAAACATTGTTGATGGAAATGATATTGACAGTTGCAAAAAAGTCTTCTGGTAAATGAAGTCTCATTCTGTGTAACGTGAAGCATTTTTAGGTCTTTTTTAAGTAAATCTCTAGTTAGATTTTAAATGCTATCATCATTAAAGAATATTGCTACTCATCATTCTGATGTATAGTTGGGAGCGAAATTGTGGTTCATTTCCTCAATACTGGATCCACTAGATTATTCCCAACAGATGATTGTGTAGCTTATTTGAAAGCAGTTAGTACATTCCGCGTTATGTTAGTCTGCACTTCCTTTTTTTCTAATTTAATCTACTGTGGCAACAAAGAATAAGTGCACTCCATCGATGCCCTTCAGATATTTGAAGCAAGTCTATATGCTCCTTATATCTTTTCAATAAGCTAAATGTATCCACATCCTTTATCTCTTTTGTGTAGAGCTTGGTTTCCAAATCCTTCACCATCTTGACAGTTCTCTGAACTTGCTGTAATTTATCATTGCCTTTTTGAACTTTTTGAACAGAACTAGATACAGCATATCAAGTGGGAACTAACTGGACAGAATACAATGGAGCTCATACTTACCATGATCTAGATTCTATCTTCCTATTAATGTATGTACTCTAAGATAGCATTTACCTTTTCAGCAACTGATTCACACTGCTGACTCATATTTATCTTGTTGTCAACACAGACACCCAACTCTTATTATACTGTTTGTTATATTGCCAAGACTCATCTCCATGTACTATAATTGCATTTTGCATTTTCCTTTCCATTTCCTTTTCCTTTACAATTCTATTTGCTAAGTGGAATAGGTAATTGCTTTCAGGAACAAAGTAGGCCAGAATGAAATACCATCAATGAAGTGATGTCCTAGAAAACTTTACACAGTTTACACACAATTTATCTAAATGGACCCATACCTTATTTGATAGATATGTCATAGATAGATAGATAGATAGATAGATAGACAGACAGACAGCAGGCTCTTATATATTCATTTGTCCTTTTATCCAAGGCATTGTCCAAGCATTGAAACTCAGCATTAAGAAAACTAAGATCATGGCATCCAGTCCTCTCAATTCATGGCAAATTTATGAGGAAGAAATGGAGGTAGTGACAGAATTTATTTTCCTTGGCTCCAAGATCACCGCAGATGGGGAAAGTAGCCAAGAAATTAAAAGATGCTTGCTCCTGGGGAGGAAAGCCATGGGAAAGCTAGACATCATATTGAAAAGCAGACACATCACTCTGCCAACAAAAGTGTGTATAGTCAAGGCTATGGGTTTCCCAGTTGCAATGTATGGCTGTGAAAGTTAGACCATAAGAAAGGTTGAGCGTCAAAGAATTTTTTGAACTATGGTGCTGGAGAAGACTCCTGTGAGTCCCTTGGATTGCAAGACAAACGAACAAGTTAGTCCTTGAGGAGATCAACCCTGACTACTCTTTGGATTTGGAAAGTTGGGGGAAACTAAATTTATCATTTCTAGGGAGAATAGTGTCAATTAAGATGATCATTCTCCCAAAATTACTCTATTTATTCCAGACAATCCCTGTAAAATTAGACATTTTTTTTTGCAGATTTAAATAAACTAACCATACAATTTGTTTGGGCAAATCAAAAACCGAGAATAAACATTAACATACTGCAGGGTGATAAAAGTAGAGGAGGCTTTGGACTCCCAGCATGGGAAATGTATTATGACACGGCTAGTTTAGTATGGATTAATTTAAGAATTTTAATTTTGGAAGGGCATGACCTACAAAAGGGATGGCACACTTTTTTATTGGACAAGAGAGGTAAGGTACATATGTATTTCTACAGACATATAGTAAGAGACTCACTGATTCCAACATGGGAAAAAATTAGATTAAAACATTATATTAAAATTCCAGGATGGCTATTAACGATGGAGGCATTGATATACCCCAATGCAATGGATATAAATAAAATGCTGAGGTATTATGAGATATTGGATACTCAAGAAAAATTGAAGACAAGACAGGAATTAAAGGTACAGGGAATAAATATAGATTAGTGGCCCTGTTTACAAATTAAATCAATATTTAAAAAAGACCTAGAGGAATTGGAACTGAGGTTGAATTAAAACAGTTGGATAAACTATTAGTAGGTACGGAGGAAAAATTAATTTCCAAAATATATAGCTACTTATTAAAATACAATTTAAAAGAGGAAATAGTCAGAGGCCCAATGGTAGCATGGGCCAGAAACATTGGCCGTAATATAGAGATTGAGAAAGGGTACAGAACCAAAACAATAAAATAAAACAACAAAAGCTGTGGAGTACAAGGAAAATCAATATAAAATGTGTTATCAATGGCACTTAGCACTTACAAGATTAGCCAAAATCTACCCAAATTTGAGTCCCAATTGTTGGAAATGCCAAAAATCCCAAGGCACCTTCTTTTATGTCTGGTGGCTATTAAATGTTATTGGATTAAGATAAGAAATTACAAATGTTAAAATAGAATTAAAAGCAGACTTATTTTTGTTAGGTATTATTAAGGAGAAATATACAAAAGTGACTAAATATTTAATTATACATGTGATTACAGCAGCAAGGATGGCTCTGGCGCAATGCTGGAAAAGTAACTTTGTACTGACAGAAATATTGATGATTCAAAAAATCCTGTGCTGAAATGCACAGATTCACTATGTAATTAAAAGACAAGGACTCCTCCAAGTATTATGAAATTTGGGAAAAATTATATAAATGGATAAGCAATAAAATTAGTTAATGAAAGGAGTAAGTGAATATTTGTACTTAAATACTACTATTATGGAATTTGGGATGAATAAGAAATGATATATGTACTGTCAAAAGAATTGTAAGTAAGAGGAACATCAAATCAAATCAAATTTTATTCATCATATGCACAGTCATACATGGTATGAAATGCAGTGAAATGTGTATGCGACTGCTCACAATCATAGGTAGTAGCCAAGAGAATAATATAGACGGAATAATATAGACTCCCTAAAATATAATATAGAGAATAATATAGACTCCCTAAAATAAGTTAGGGAGTGGTTGAGAGAGGTTATAGGAATACTTTATAGTTCTGGGGTTGTTGTGGTTTGGTTTAGGGTCCATATTGCCTGTGGGAAGTAGCTCCTCTTTAATCTCTCAGTGTTGGCTTTCAGGGAATGGAAGGACTTTCCTGACAGCATTATGGTGAACAGTCTGTTGTTGGGGTGGCTAGGGTCCTTCATTATTTTCCTGGCTATAGTTTGGCATCATCTTTTGTAGATGGAGTACAGTTCAGGGAGTTTGGTGTGGATGATGTGCTCTGCTATGAGCACCACCCTCTGTAGAGCTTGCCTGTCCTGTATGGTGCTGTTCCCGGACCATGTAGTGATGTTGCCCATCAGGATGCTTTCTACTGTGCAGGAGTAGAAGTTTCAGAGAGCTGTTGGGGGCAGTCTGAAGTCTCTCAGTCGTCTGAGGTGGTATAGGCATTGTTGGGCTTTTCTCACCATGGTGTCAATGTGTCGGGTCCAGTGTGGGTTTTGTGAAATGTGGATGCCTAGGTATTTGAAGCAGTCCACTCTCTCCACTGGGCTATTGTTGATGAGGGGGGTCTGGTATTTCCTTTTCTTCTTTGTGCTGTAGTCCACTATCAGCTCCTTTGTCTTGCTGGCATTGAGGAGGAGGTTGTTTTTCTGGCACCAGCTCTCCAGGTTCTTAATCTCATCTAGATAGGTCGTCTCATTGTTATTGGAGATCAGGCCTACCACAACGGTATCATCAGCAAATTTAATGATGGTTGTGGAGTCAGTAGTGGCTGTGCAGTTGTATGTGTATAGGGAATATAGCAGGGGGCTCAGAACAGAGCCCTGGTGAGACATGCCCAGCCATCCTTACAACCTGTGGTGTCCCGGTTAGAAAGTTGGAGATCCACTGACATAGGGATGGTTTGAGGCCCACATACTTTAGTGCTACTCTGTAAATGTAAATGTTTTTTATTGGAAATTTTGTTTGTTTGTTTGTGATGTTTGTTCAATAAAGTTCATTTTTAATAAAAAAAATAGAAGTCAAGATCCTAAAGATGAAACTCAAATACTTTGGCCACCTAATGAAAAGGAAGACTTACTGGAGAAGAGCCTAATGCTGGGAATGATTGAGGGCAAAAGAAGAAGAGGACAGCAAAGAATAAGGTATCTGGATGGAGTCACTGAAGCAGTTGGTATGAGCTTAAATGGACTCCGGGATGGTAGAGGACAGGAAGGCCTGGAGGAACATTGTCTATGCAGTCATGATGGGTCAGACATGACTTCACAACTAATAACAACTCTACCTGACTTTGTGTTAGTTGTAAATTTTGTTAAGTATTGCCTCAGTTGCTTTATCCAAGTCATTGATTGAACACCTATGGGCCTAGAACACAAAATCATGACACTCTACTCAATACTTTCCTCCACATGATCTTACTATTGACCGTCTGGAGAATAGTCACTCATTCAACTGTGAGTCAGTAGTATAATACAATACTATTGCCTTGTTCATATTTTAACATTTTATTGAGGACAATATAATGACATTCTCTGAGACTTCAGTGATATCCAAGTACACTGTACCAGTGACAGTCATCCTATCTACTAAGTGATTCTATCAGAGAAACTAATTGAACTCTTAGAAAAGTGACTTTATTCAGATATTTATTTCAAGAAAATAGAAGAATGTTGGTGTAGTTACATTTAATATTGTACAAAGTAAAGTAAGCTGTTTTGAGCTTAGAATGAAGTACTCATGTTCTGAGAATTGGTCCTGCTTTAGACTGTTGTTATTTGTGGAAAACAGTTCATTTTAATCGGGGGGGAAATAGGAATTTGAAGAGTTTAAAATATGATTGATAGTATAATCACATTGGGAACAACAACAACAAACACATCAAACCCTTTAAAATCAATTTTAAAACCCCATTAAAAACAAAATCTAAAAAAACAAAAAAGCATACAAATAAATGCCATGGATGAATCAGTATAGCTATCTGGTAGGCTTCAATCCATTTCCATAAACTCAGACACATTGACAAAACCATTCTTTTAGAGCCTTTCAGAAAGCAAGCAGGTTCAGGGTCAATCTAACCTCAGTAGGATGATGTTCCAGAAGGTAGGTGTTTTGTATAAAAAAAAAAAAAAAAGGTCTCTTCCTGGATCCCATCAGTGGACACTCTTTAATAAATGAAATCCATGTCACACCTTTTCTGACAGTCACATCTGGAGATAGCTTGATAGCACATCTCAACAGTGACTTGTTCACAACTTTAGACATTTGACCTTTAAGTCATAGTCTCTAGCACATAAAACCTGAGTATAATACGAAGAGATCTCTTGCCAATAGCTTGGGAATCTAGATAAAATATTCTTTGCTAATAATATAGCCTACTGCTTCCCATCTCCCCTGGTCCCCAGGGGTGAAATTCAGCTGGATAGCCCCACATCGCCTGAACCGGTAGAGGCGATTTGAATTGGCCCCTTTCACCTGCCCTTGCCCTTTTCTTTCCTTATAGGAGCTTAGTTTTTTTCTTACCTTAATTATCTGTTTTGCACATCTGTGGAGCCTTCCTATTGATCCCAGCTGCCTCTGGTGCCTGTAAATGAGCTTTAAAGAGCCCTGTTGCAGGGCAATTGGTGTGCATGTGCACCAGTAGCAAAACCAGTCGGATTCCACACCCTCCTGTCCCCACCCCCAGCGGGCATCACATTAGGAAAAAGAATGTTGTGCTCAATATCTTAATTATTACAAGTATCAATATAGACAAAAAGAGGCAAGATTGATTCACAATGTGATAGAATCCACAGAACAGAAATCTACAGAAAATTAGGAGTCTTTTCTATCTGCCCAATTACCATGCAATGCATAGTGGAGACAATAGACACCAATTGAAGCTTATTCCCAAACGAAACTTCATTTTATTAATATACTTGTTGGGCTGGTAGCATTTAAGTAATTTTAAAATGCAAAATTCTATATTCTCAAATTCATCTTTTATTGTGCTTGGGAAATATATATATTTTTTCCTCTCTGCAAATTTATTGCAAATGTGCAATTTATTATGAACACTGAAATAAGCATTTCCGGAAAGAGAATAAATTTTATGTATGCTTCATAATTATATAATGCACATTACCTTGAGCCTATGAGCCAATGACATCCATAGTAAATCACTATACATGCACCTTATGCCAAACAATTTTTGCCAACTATCTGATGCAGATACATAAAATTTAGCATTTGCATGATTATATTGTGAGTCATATGTTATCAATTGCCTTTCTTGCGCCCAGTCAGGATACCCATGATTAAAAAAAATGAGATTAATAGATTGGTAATTTTAAAATAATGCCATTGATATAATGCTATTGATACCTAGCCATTTGTATCTCAATTTTTCTACTAAAAGAGAGTGAGAGTTGGAAGAGAGGGAGAGAGGGGAAAGGAGAAAGTATCCTATAGAAATCATTCTGAATCACTCATACTGATTCAGATGTTGATGCCAGAACTATTGTTATTGTTACTAGCTTTTCCCTAGGGGTCATTCAGTCATGGTTCTGATTTTGTTGGCTTAGGTTTCAGGTTTAGCTGCACCTTGGATTAGGTGATATCAATTCTATTCCAGTGACTCAAAAAGACAATGAGATTATATGATGTTTTTCAATAAATTGAAGTTTTGGTTCTTTAGAATGTCTGTCATTATGCAAAAGACTGAAGGGTATCCAGCTATCCACTTTCATTTCCAAAACAACAATAATACAAATAATTTTAGGGATTGTTTCTGGAATTTTCCTGGTAGAATGGTTCCAAGCTCATTTCTAATTAGATCACTATAAAGCTTTAAAGTTTAGGATTAGTTATTAAAACAAGCTGTAATCTGCCAACATCTATTTTATGATCAGAGGAAATGCTTCTTTCTTTTAGTTTCTCCTGACAATATTAAACCTGACATTATAACACAAGAACAGGACAAGTCCAATACTGAAAACAATGTTATGTTTTATTATCTGTAATATTTGCATATTGCAGCAAGCAATTACACTAGAGTCCTACAGAGTCCAATCTCCACAGTGTAATGACTTCTTGATTAGCTGTCTTTAGGTGATGAATGCAAAGACTTCTTAGCCTTAGAATGGTGCAGGAGATATTGCATCTTAACACCTGAATCTCTTCCCCCTTGCTACTTGTAAAAATAGATTAAAAGTGTAAGATTTCCACCCATCATTTCATCATATTTTCAACCTTGTCTTCAGAGGTCAAAATATGTGCTTGTGCATAAGGAAATCTGTTTCTGTCTTGGTTGTGGGAGATGTCATTTGAAACTAAGTGACAACATTAATATTGGTTAAAGACACATGTTCAATTCTCTGTTTACATAAATCAAATTATATCTACAGCTAAATTATACAGGTTCATCCTTCGTATAAGTCTTGCCAAGTCATTTGCTAAATATCAGATATGCTACTCTTCACTATCAGCACAAATCACTATTTGATACACAAACATTTTTATCATTGTCCTAAATACCAATTATTGAATTATAAACTGATATTCTGTTTTTTAGTGTCAGAGAATTTACCAAAGGAACTCTTAATAATATTTCAAGATTATGTCTCCTGCTGAAACTTCTATCAGGTAAATAACAAAGTTGTTTCCTAAACAAAGTTGTAGAAAATATGCTGAAGGTGCTTTTTCATGAGGCAACTGTACTTTCTGGTTTTCTTTGAAGGCCATCATCAGTCTTTGAAGACTCATCATCCAGGCAGAGCTGAAAAAGTTTCTTGGATAAGAAGTGAAACATCTTCAAAGAAAAACCAGAAAATCCAGTTGCCCCTTTGGGACAGCCACGACTTGGATGACTGGGAATCTCCATATACATTGTGGAAAATGTCTTATGGTTCAGCTATGCATTTTGTAAACCATGTTTATTCTACACTGCATTAAGCAACAGTAACCTTCATCAGTATTAATCTTTCACTATTTTTTAAAAAAATATGAGCTGTAAAATTCTTAATGCCAGGCTTCTTGGTGCCCCAAGATTTTAACTTGGTATATTATTTATACTTTTTTTTTTGCTTGTTTGTGTGTTTGTTTCAAGGAAGCTGTAAAAGGAACACAATGAACAGGCTAGGCTTGTCTGCCATTGTAAGATTAATAGAAGGGTCTCACATCTGGAATGCCTGACAATTAAACTATCTAAAGATAGATAAATAATAAAGGAAAATGATGAAAGAAACTTAGCTCATTGCTATGGCCTCTGTGGGGTAAAGAATAGCATCAAAATCTTCGAGACCTAGCAGCCCAATCAAAGCTCAACTTCTTTTTTTACATGAGTGTGTGTCAGAACCTCGATTATCCCAAGCCAGGATTCTTGCAGATTTGAATACCTCAGTACATTGCTTCTTATGTTCCAATGTAAGAATACCTGAATTATTTTCAGTTTGAGATCTTTTATTAGGAAAAGTGGCAAATCTCTTCTGTAATTGTTATTTTTTTGATAACTCGAGCATTAAAAATAAACTAGAATATATATAGAAAATATTCTGCATTTGTAGATGATTATAAATACATAAAATTATAAATTCCCATGTGTGTTTGATTAGGCAGATTTTTCAATCAGATTTCTATTCATTAAGAGTTTCACTACTTGCTTGATCTTGAAGAATTCCTGGCTCCTAAAGCTCATGAATCAATGTTTGCAAATTAGTATGCAAATTGCCACTTTTATTCCCCAGTCAACAATGCACTTCCTAACTTTCTCACTTCTATTCCTACCTTTGCATCATCAAAACCATGGGAAGTAAATGTGACTTATACTCTGGTTGGAATAAGTTTCAGGGGGTTACTATACCATCAGAGTTCTAGAGGATAGAAAATCAATATTGTGATCCATCAAGGGTTTATGCTTTTGCTTGGCTGACACTGTTAATGCCTATATTCTCTTTGAAGTAACACTATGGAGTTTGATACAATCATTCACTGCTTGCTACCTAAAGTAGAAACCAAACCTCCAAATGTAGTGTTTGACCTTTCCCATCAATATCAGCAACCCACCAATTCCCCCCATTTTGATAACAATTGCCTTTCCGGAATAGTTATATTTTGCCAGGCTTTTCAATAAAACAAGACTAAAATTGAAATTGATATACCACTACATCAAGCATGAATAATTTTAGAAAAATCAAGAATTATTGGTGATTCCTCCCCTACTTTTTACAAGATAAACAATAATGTATGTATTTTAATGATGTATTAATTCTATTTTAATGCAACTATGAATATAAAACTTTGTGTGTTAGAGAGAGGGCGGGAAGGGAGGGGGGTAAGAAATAATCACCTTAGGTTCAATGAAACTGAGAAATAAGTTCTGTGGAGGCATTATTGCACTGAAATTAATGAGCCAACATTTAAAATGCAAGATGCTGATATCATATTAAGGGTTTACAGCTTTATATTTGTATTCTCTCAAATAATGAATCAGTACATGGTAAATACAATATATGTTGCTTATGATGCTTATGAACAATTCCAAGAGAGGATTTATTTATTTTTCTAATTCTAGTTCCTATTCTATTTTGGATAACACTATTATTCTAAGCAATTCATTTTTTTTAAAGACATGTCTTCATTGTGTGAGTTTTCTATTTTGAACAACAGACAGACAAATAATTTATTACATGAGTATTCGGTCTAAATAGTAGTGTGAGTTATCTTTTCACTTGAATATTTTGGCGAAAACATTGATATACAAGCTAAATCATAATAGTCCATTTCAGGTGATTCATCCTAGTACAGGGGTAGGGAACCTTGGCTCTTTCATGACTCATGGACTTCAACTCCCAGAATTCCTGAGACAGCACCTCTTGCCTTAGCTTAGAACCTGAGTCTTAACAGCTTAAAATGGCTGGCTCAGGAATTCTGGGAGTTAAAGTCCATGAGTCATGAAAGACCCAAGGTTCCCTACCCCTGTCCTAGTAGGACAAGAGAATAAGAGGCATAGGAGTGGTCAATAATCATGTTGACCTTGTCATTAAAATCCTAACATGGAAGACCTTTGTGTTTTAAATCTTTGACTTTTCATATTCAGCTGGAAGATTTGCTGATTGTATACCTATGCTTGTCAGTATGTAAGTAGAACTGTGAGTTATGGTAAAACAACATTTTCATTCTACAAAACTTTTATTTCTGATTAAATAGCTACTACAAATTGAGTCCCTTGTTCAGCATGATAATTTTTTGGATGAATCTTGCACACATGATTACATGTGTTTAACATGTATATTGTTAGTGTTTCACTGCTGTTGAATACGCTGCTTGGCTAGTGCTATGGATTACAGCTCAGCTGATGATTGCTGTTTCTTATTCATTTCAGTGCTGTGCAATTGGTTTATTTAAAAAAAAAATCAGAGTCTGATGTAATATTCATGAAACTTGGCTGCCAGGGTGTGATTTCTATTCTGAGAAATGAAATGACTAGTATTTGCCTCAACTTTAGTTTGTCATTAATACATAAGTGATCTGTTTTCTATTTCAGAATCCTATCCATTTAGGAAGCAAAGCTGTAAGGTCTTAGATTTGTTATTTTTCTTTCTTACCCATTCCTACTTGCCATAATAATTATGTGGTTGAAATAAAGTAAGACTGAATGTAGAAGTGAAAAGAAATTTAACTAATTAAAATTACCATCAGCTAGTGAAAATACCCTTAAATGGTTTTCATCAAACTCTTTTTCTCTGTCACATACCTCTCCATGCTAGATAATTACATTTTAACAATCTTTCCTCTTTGACTTGCTCTCTGCCTGAAAAAAATATATCTGATTTTTACTTGACTTCTACCACCTATACTACCTCTTCAATAGTGCATCATGCTGAACTTATTTGGATGGGAATTCTTCACAGCAAGCTCCTAATATTTATAACCTTGATGTTATCTTTGATCCTAAATCATCTCTTAATTACCATTTTAGTTACACTAGGAAAAAAAAATTCTATTACTTGCAGAACACAGCAAAGATAGAACTGCTGCTATCTCGAGAGGACACAGTTATTTTAAAGACTTTATTACTAATTATAGATGGCTTATTACAGATTTGTTGTTCATCAACTATCCATAACACTTGTTTACTTAGAAAACCTCAAATATGCTCTAACAACCTTGTATATTCATTGTCAATTCTTTTCATATAAGAAAAGAATGCCATTTAATTTGTATTTAAGCATTTCTAGCATCAGCAGTTGTTGCACCAAGTCCTTGATCCTTCCCATTGTTTAGTAAAGTAAACAGTTTGGATTGGTTTCCTATCAAAGTTTGTGACAATATAAGGAAATGCTATATACTGCAGCTGGGGATTATTTTTATTCTGCAGCTTCAGACATAACAAAACACCTTCTCATTAGCTAGTTAGCTGTCTTTGTAATTCCTCTCACTAATAGTAAAGGAACAAATATATCTCACAAGTCATATAGGTTTGTTTGTTTGTTTGGTTGTTTGTTTGTCTATCTAGAGCTTTCAGGGCAGTTTTTTGGGGATACTATGTAGACATAAGGTTTAGTAGCAATTAAGAAATATATATGTGTCCTCTTAATATGTTGGGACTCCAGAAAGACAAGGTGTGTCTGAATGGTTATGGGATTTCACAGGGTGCAAAGTTACTAACTTAAATGTTCCTTATTTATTACATTTCCCTTTTTCTGTCTCTTATTTTAGGCCTGCAGGAAGGTAAGATTTTCCATTGGTTTTAAAGAGTTAAAATGGCTTGACTGAAATTCCGTTCTAGGGACAGTAATTTTTCCTTTGTTAAATCTATAAACCGCATCTGCTAAGAAGAGAGAAGAGGGAATTAAATTGATTTATTAATTATTTTAAAATATTGATGTACTGCTTCTTATTTATGTAATTTAATCCTCAATAAGTTTACACAGAAACATAAAACATTGTACTTAACATAAATAATACTAAGAATTAATACATGGGCAATAACTTTGCTGAAGTTTTTAAAGAATACCTTTATATTAAATTAATATTGTATATTTGTATTAATCTACCAACTGGCATCTCATTCATTTTATTTCAGTTTACCTGTGATTTCTTTCAGTTATAGATTTATTCATAGATCTTGAATAAGATGTGCATCTTGTAAAGATGTACATGAAAATAATCTAATGATGTAATAAAATCTGGAGTAGACAGTAATTCTGATAAGTACCCTGCAGCCCATAGACATTATTTAAAGAATAATTGCTACAGATTGTGTTCCTTTCCTTGTCCAGATCTTATTGATGTTTCCACATTTCTCCTGATTTTATTAATACAGAAGAATTGAATTAGATACATATCCAGCAGACAACTTTAAATATGTATTTTTTTCCTGTGGATTTTTACTGTCAAATGAATTTCTTACACTTGGTATCAAGTGACATTTAATTTATACGTTCAAAAATATAGATTGTTGGAGCTAGACTTATACCTTGGCCATTAATGAGTACTGAAGTGACATATGGTTGATTTTATTGTTTGCAGAATATCATTCTGCCACTGAAAATAACTATTAGAGGCAATCAAATACCTCCCAGTGGCATAAAAAATCATTACTTTCTGTGGCTATCTTGTGATTTATTCAAAAGGCACTGTATTAAAGAGCACTGAGGAGTTTTGAGTCAGTTCACCATAATCTATGAGGTTACCACTTCATGGATTAACAGAAAGATGTATTTGTGTAGTCAAGATAATATCATTCTGGAGGTGCTCTATTGGTATAGTGTTAGGCAGGTGGAATTAAAGCTAAGAATTGATTTTCATCAGAAGGAAGAATTTGAACATGCAGGTCTCTTTATTAAGCAAACAGCAGTGTCATTAAAAATTTTTATTTTGTATTGAACAAGTTCATTTAGTGCAAGAATGCTGGCAGAAGAACATAAATGATATTAATAATCTTAATCTTGTCATATATTTTTTTCTCAAGAGGACATCAGTTTGCCTACCTGTTTGTTGATTTTACTTTGTGACTTTTCCAAAGATTAAATGGTAACATGTCTTTCACCTTTTCCGTCTGGGCTTTTTAATAAATTAATCTGAACTGGCACATGCTATTCAATTTAATTTACATGACTGACAAGAAAGAAAAAAATACAGGCTTTTACTTGGGCTCCTCTCACCTCACTCTTTTATAACACCCTTTCATAACTATATATCTAATTAGCTAATGAGATACGGAGACTTCAAAAAATCATTGAAAAATGTATTCTTATAACTCCAGTGTTCATCCTGGTGTAGGGAAGTAAACTCTAATGTGAAGGAAAAGGTTGGAAAATAGCCTTTAACATCATCAAATTCAGCAGACAGCATCCTAAACTAGGCTTGCATAATCATATATTTATTGATCTATTATATGTCTGTTTGGTCTATGAAATCTAATGTATTTGTTCTATCCATTTACCAAGCATCAAAACCCATCAGTGGGATGGAATAAAAAAACCTAGTTAATTAACATTTGGAATGCAACTTAATTAGGTCTTAATAAAGGATAGTACATCCATAAATCAATTTACTTATTCTTCTTAATAAGAATAGCTAATTAGTGGATAAATTGCCACAGCTCTTCATCCAGCCTACAGTTCTGAACACCTATACAAAGATTATGTGGCATAATTCTCTCCCCATCCTCATCCCAATCCTCTTAGATTTTTTTTTTTTTTTTTACAGAAAATACCTCCAAAGTTGCTTTGGAAAACAAGCTATACTGCATTAGAAAAAAAATAGTATAATTTATAGCCTTCATTTATGCAGAACTACAGCTGAAGTGATGTTGTCAGGTCACATGCCTGATAAAAGCAAACAGGATCTCTTCTTTTTCCTCAAGACATATTGCTTGTACTGTAATAAAATATCTGTCCTTCAAATCTCAAACCTCAAATCATTTCTCTCTTATCTATTCTGTGGTATTCCACAGATTGACATATTTGTTCTCTTTATCTAGGCTTATGTTTTAGGAAAACCTTGTTGATTGGCAATTTTTTCTCCTGCACAAATCTTATTTTTTAAGTATATGAACTAAACATATATTAGGAATCAAATAGAAGTGAATTTGTTGTACTGCAGCTGCACAAACATTAATATGCATGAACTTTCTGATTTCTAAGGCATTTCAGGCTGTGAAGATATAAGGCAGTGGTGGCGAACCTTTTACTTACTGAGTGCTGAAAAGTACGCACTTGCGTGTGGCTCCTCCACGTGCGCTGCACGCGTAACCTCACCACCTGCGCATGCATGCAGCTTTTGCACATGCAATGCATTTGTGCTGTGCACGTGCACTCACATACACATGAGCAATCGTGTGTGCATGCGCAGGAGAGCACCAAAGACCAGCTGGATTTCCTGCTGCAATCGCGTGCATGCACAGCAGAGGCCCAAAGACCAGCTGGGTCTCTGCAATCGTGCATGTTCAATTGCATGTGCATACTCAGCTGGAGGTAAGTTGGCCGACAGCTTGTGTGCCCAGCAAGATGTGTCTGTGTGCCACCTGTAGCACCCGTGCCATAGGTTCGCCATCACGGGCCTAGGTGGTACTGAGTGGATAGCAAACAGTGGTGCTGATCCAGGGCCAGGTTGAAATAACTCTAACCCCATGTCCTTTCCCCTTTATTTTATTTGTGCAAATAAAGATCGAAACTGGTTTCACTCTCCTTTCACTTTTGATTTTGGATCTCTAGCTCCGCCTGTGACATTTCAGAGCATAACTCTGCAAGGCCTCCTTGTAGCTTTATAAATTTTTCTTTCTTATTTCCTCTCCTTAAGTTTAATTTACCAAATTAAATCAGCCTTTCCTGCTTTTCTATTAATGTGTACTTTTTTTCCCCCTTGAAAGTGAATAGCCCAGATAGAAAGAGTTCATTTGGCACCGGTCTTGATATGTAAAAGCAAGGGCGTACAATGGCATTAAAATATACTTTGGAGCAAACTTCAGCGTTTCTCGAACAATTTTACTCTAATGCACATAAAATTACACACCCATTCCCCAGAATTTAAGTACCATATCTTTATTTTAGATGTATGCATTAACCGTTTTGGTGAGAGCCTGTGTGTTTTTCCTTCTTCTCCGAGGAAAAGGAGAGACATGTACTGGAGGTATTAGCTCTGCTCTATGAATGCACACGGTCTGTTTTTATCTCCATAAAAATGATTTGAAACAAAAGGGAACAATGTGTGCTTTGCAACCTAATCCCTTGCAGATGCTGTGGTGTGTTTATTTGGGAGTACATGCCAGATATCTTTGTTAAAGGGGGTCAAGCTAAACCTCCTCTTTTCTTTTCTTTTTTTCTTTCCCTTAACCAAAAAGGAAAAAAAAAAAAAAAAGGTACAATAGCATTCAGGTATGCCGGGATATTAGTAAAAGTGTTGACCAAGCAAAATGAGATTAGACAAATGTCTCCTCATTGTATGAAGCATGAAGGCTTGTGATAGATGTTTTCAAACAACAAAGCGCAGCCACTGAGACAAAATTAGTGTTGTTTTAATTACCAGTGTCTGCAGTGTTATCTATCCATAACTGTCTTTGAAATAGATTGTCAACGGAGAGGAACAGAAGCAAGATCTAAGCTAATTCTCCTAGCGTGTTATATCTCTTACCTATCTGCAGTCACAACAGCCTTGCTGGCCCAAAACATCTTTACTACCAAACCCCTCCCCAAAAATGTACTTTTGGCAACAACATCTCTTTCTGAATTTGTTCTCGTTCTTGAAAAAGCACGTCTTCTTTCAGGTTAAGGAACGCTCTTTAAAGATTGACCCAACTGGTCCTCGTTGTATGACCACAATTGAGCCCAAACTTTTGGTTGCTTAGTGAGACGTTTGTTAAGTGAGTTTTGTCCCCATTTTATGGTCTTTCTTGTCACAATTGATAAGCGAACTGCCGCAATTGTTCAGTGAGTAACCTGGTTGTTGAGCGAATCTGGCTTCCCTGTTGACTTTGCTCGTCAGAAGATCGCAAAAGGGGATCACTTCACACACACACACACACACGCACACACACTGCAAATGTCACAAATATGAGTCAGTTGCCAAGTGTCTGAATTTGGATCCCGTGACCATGGGGATGCTGCAACAGTCGTTAAATGTGAAGAGTGTTCATAAGTCACTTTTTCAGTGCCGTCGTAATTTTGATCTGTCACTAAACGAACGGTTGTAAGTCAAGGACTATCTCTACTGCATTTTGCCCCCTAAAAGTTTGCTTTGTTCTTCTTTCTTGTTACTAAACTGAAATTATAATCAAGAACATCATATATGCATGTTACCTACACATGTAATACATTTTATGAAGAGGTGTATAAAACACGAACATAGACCAAACATCTCCTGTGCTACATTTTTAAACCTTCCAGAGAGATGAAAGATAAAGGCAGCTTTTGAAAATGGCCTGGCACCATCCAGGCTACAAATGAGCAGGTGAAGCCATCGAGCTAATAGATTACAGTAATTA